>MU624305.1:0-147089 GCA_025201745.1 Xylariaceae sp. FL1651 | reverse complement strand
TATTATTATTATTATTATTATTATTATTATTATTATTATTATTATTATTATTATTATTATTATTATTATTATTATTATTATTATTATTATTATTTATTTATTTATTTAAATTATTTTAACGTTTTACTATATTTTATAATTTTAATAAATTTTAAAAAATTTATTTTAATTAAGCTATTAATTAAGTTAATTAATTATAATATTATAGTTTTTTAATATTAGCTTTTGGAAATGTTACGTGCTTTTTTAACTAAGTTTAACTATTTATTTAATAGCTATTGCTGTACAAAGGACGGGTACGTTCTACATTTTATACAAATTAAAAGTTGCTTAAAACTATAAAGGGTGGAGTGAAGTAGCTTGCTGTGTTAGTTTTAGTCTTATACTATACAGCCTAATAGTTACAGATGGTTGGCTTAACTGCTGGACCAACTTGCAGCAAAAACTTAGTTATTTAACAGGACCTACTTATCCGTGTTATAAAACCATTTTTGCTTAGCAGTTTTGTAAATAAAGTTTTTTTTATTGTTTTATTTTAGTATTTTTAATATATAATAACTTTATTTAAAGCTTTATTTTTTATAAAAATATTTTCATTAAAATAATATTAAAGTTATTAATTTAAAAGTTTAAAAAAGCTTTAAAAACACTGTTTAAACGAATTTAACCGACTTGATTACATTAAAGAGAATTTTTAATTTTCGCCGATTTATACATTACTAGCTTTTTAAGCGCTAATTAATCCACGTTATATTTTAACTGAAATTATAGTTAAAACTAAAAAATGGCGCATTTGTTTAATGTAAAAAGCTAGAATATAAATAGCTTTTTTTATTTTTTTAAATAATTTAAAAATATACTATTTCCGATTTAATAAATTATTTATATCTGTAGTTTAACGTAAATTTGTCGTTATATTTTACTAATTAATTAAATGCTAAAATATAATTTTACATAAAAAAAAAAAAAAAACAAACGTGCTATAATTTTTTATATTAAATAGCTAAATTTAGCTGTTAAAATATAAAAGTATTTAAATATTTAATATAAATATATTAAAACAAATTTAATTAATAATATCGCCGTTTATATAAAAGCCTCATTTATTATTATTATGTGAAGCGTTTTGAGATTTTTTTTTTCATACTATCTATTCATAAAAAGTTTTTTTTAGAATTTAACGGTTTTAAAAACCGTAGAATGTTCGATATTTATATTATTATAACGTCAAAACGTTATTCTAAAACATAAAATTATAATATTTATTAGCTATTATTTATTTATATTAAAATAATAACTTGTGTTTTTATAGTATATCGGCAAATAACAGCTATAACTGTCTAGTAAAATATCTCCGATTAATTTATAATAATAATATACATAACCGAGCTTTATTTAAATTTAGTTCTAAAGATTTTTTTAAACAAATTTAAAACTGCAATAAACATATAATAAAATTACAAACTTAAATATATTTTTTTTATTAATGAGTCATTAATTTAATAGCACGACGAAATTTTATTTACTTATGAAGATTAATGCTAAAATAAAACAAAAACAAAAATAAAAGTTTATTTCTATTTTTAATATTTAATATTAAAAATAAAATAATTATTTTATAATCAATATAAATAATTGTATTATAATAGTATTAAAATAACCGACATTAAGTTATATTTTATAGATTTTATTGCTAAAAATTTAACTTTATATTTTTAAATAACGTATTTTTAAGTTTAAATTATTTTTAAAACATTAAAAAAATATTTATTTAATAAATATACCGCTTTTAACCATAGCTAAAAAGCGAGTAAAAAATTTAACGCTTTATAAATATAAAAATTAGCAACATTTCAAAAATTTAAAATATATTTACGCGTTTAAGAAAAAAACGCATATTTTCGAAAAGTATATAAAAAAACCGCTATAGCATAATTTTTAGTTTTAAATTTAATTTTGCTTATTTATATAAATATTGCAAATACACTTGTAGATCGTTATTTTTAAAATAATAAAAATTTTAACTTTAAAAAAAACTATAAAAGCTTAAATATTTATAAAACAAGGTTTTTTATGAAATAATTTTAATAATAGCGCAAAACAATAATTTAAAAAAATAAGCCCAGAAGTGTTTATTATTTTAATATAAAATCTATTTTATTTAATATAAAAAAATAAATATTTTAATTACCGAAAGAAAAATCTATACTATAAAAATCTTTTCTAAGTTTATTTTTATAAGCCTGATAAAAAAGCTTATATCGCAAAGATTTAAGCAGAATTTAATTAATTATATATTTTTCCGAAAAAATCCGTTATAGCTGGTAATAAAAATATTAATTAAATAAAAAAATAATTTAAAAATAGTTAATATAAGAATTAATATAAATAGCTAATGATAATTTTTTAATACTATTTTTGAATAAATATATTTTTTATATATATTATAGCTATAAATAAACTTTTATTAACTATATTTACTATTTTAGCTAATATAAAAGCCGACGGATTATTACTTATAAATATTAAATTTTCTAATCATATTATTATATATTTGTAAATGATAATAATAATAAAATTTAAACTATATTATATTATTCAATAAAATAGTATAAAACACAAAGCTATTAACTAACTTTTGTAGGTTTATGTTAAAATTTAAAAATGTATAACTTTAAATATATTTTTAATAATATTTTTTAATTATATCACATTATAATAAAAAAACAGTTTTTCGAAAACTATAATATATTTTTTAACGCTTATTGTTATCGTTTAAAATTTTCTTTATTATAATTATTAAACAATAAAGTTTTATATTATAACTTATTGCGCTATTGTTTATATTAACGGAAGATTAACTGCCGGGATCGACTATTAAAACAAAAAAAATAAGAAAAAAAAACAGGCCTATTTATATTTAAATCCGCTTTTTAAAACTTTTTTAAAACTTTTAATCGATAACAACATTTTTTTACAATAACAATAGTAGCTTTTAAAAAACTTATAACCGCTTTTAAACTTTATATTATTTTTAACATAACCTGGCAAAACGCGATATAAAAAATGTCTATATAAATAAATAAAAAAATATAAACTAAAACTATAAAAACAAGCTTTTTTTTTAAAACGTAAATGATTCGAGTTTTTATATAAAAGTTAAGCAAAAATAAAAGGATAAAGAATAAATAGCTACGCGACTAATAAAAATAGTACAAAATAGAAAAGAACGGTATAAAATAATACTAATACCGTTTATTTTAAAACGTTGTAAATATTAACAAAATTATATTTTTATAAAATATAGCTTAAAATAAATAAATGATTTTTTGATCGAATTTATATAAAATAAATTCTATAGTTAAAGAAAAAAAAAGCCGATAATACATTTTGGAATAAAAAAAACGATAAATTAAAACCAAAAGCTTAAAAAATAATTTTAAAAAAATATTAACTTTTGTTTTATATATTTAATAAAATTGATTATAATACATTTTTTTAATCCGATTTATTAATTATTATATTAAATTTAAGTGCGATAACAATTAAGACTATTTGTTTTATAATTTTATATATCGAATATTAAATAATAAACTAATAATAATAAAAAAATATCTAATCAAACATTTTTAAAAAAATTTATTCAACTCAGCGTTATTTTATAAACATTTTTTGTTTTGTTTATGTCTAAAGTAAATAAAAGATTAATATTTTATATTAATGATCTAAAACTAAACGGATTAATAAAGAAAATCGCTACTTAAGATTTTAAACCGAAAATTCGTTTCGAAAATTGCAAAAGCTAAAGTTATAATTAAAATTTACGTACGTTAAGTTTTTTATGATATTTAAATACACTTTAATAACGAAAGATTAATTATTTTTAAAAAGCGTTATAAATTATTTTATTATAAAGTTTTATTACTTAGCTTAATTAATAAACTAAATATTTTTTAACGTTATGTAAATAGCGTTTTGTTAAAATATTTAAACAAATTTTATAGGGTATATATAAACGACGTTATTGTTTATTTTAATATTTTAAAAAAAACACCGGCAATATATAAAAAAGGTTTTAAAACAATGACGAAAAATAGGCTTATAAGCCAATTTTAAAAAATGCGAAGTGTATATAACGAAGACTAAGTTTTTAAAAATTATTATTAAAAAAAAAGTATTAAAACAAATTTTAAAAAAATAAAAATCGTTTAAAACTAAAAACTTTAAAATAACGTTAAAAAGATTTAATTATTTTTAAAGATTTACAACTGTTACCGATAGTTTATTTTTAAATATAGCCAAAAAGTTAAGCCGTTGTTTTACTTAATAAAATCTTATATTTTATAAATATAACAAAAAATGCAAAATAATTTTTAAAAATTCTAAAGCTTATTTTATTTTAAAATTTATTTTAATTTATTATAACTTTTATAAAAAAACTAACTTAAAAACTAACGTGTTTAATAGCGTTTTATCCAGGCTTTTAACGTAAAAAAGCGATAATAATAAATATTGTTTAATTAAGTATTATTTAAAATTTGTAATCAAAATCAAAATAAATTATAAACTATATAATAAAAAAATGCTTATAATAATATACGATTTATAATATTAAAAATTTAAATTAACAAGTTTTTAACATAAATAATCTTTTATTGTTATTCTTAATTACTAAGTTTTAAAGTTTTTTATAACTAAATAATAATTTAATTAAAAATAAACGGGCTAGTTAAAATAAATGATTTAATATTACTTTTTTATTATTTATTAACCAAGACCGAAAAACGTTATTATTAACGTATTATATTAAAAACGAAAAAAGGTAAAAACGCGTTAAGCAAAACGCAAAAGATAATAGTATATAAATGTATTTAAATGTATAACTAAACTTAAAATATATGAACTATATTTATATATTATTTAAATTAAAGTTATAAAAAGTGTTTTACATTAAAACTTTTATTTTATAAAAAAATATTAAAATATAATAAGGATAACTTTAACTTTGAAATTTATAAAACTAAAACTTGCGCTATGAATTTTAATAATTAGCAAAACGTAAGTAGTTTTATTATAAATAAGAAATATTTTAAAACCCCGTTAATTACCAGCCGTTTAATAATAGTAGTTTAAAATATTTAAACATTTCGATAAGTTTGTTATTAATTGTTTAACATAACAACTCGTTAAAATATTTCGAAATAAAACATTTAGATTTTTATAATTCATATTTATATTTTAAAAACTATAGCAAAATTTAGCTATCGATTTCAAGAAATACATAATAAATAAATATATATGTATTATTAATAGTTAACTGTTTAAGTAAAATGCTTTAATTAATTTTTTATTTAAATATATCATAAAGGTTTACTTTAAATATTAAACGTTTGAAAAAATATTGTATCGGATTGAGAACTTCACTTTATTGCTAATTTTATTAATAACCTTGCTAAAATATTAAAAGTTTAATAAAAATTTGCGTTTTTAAATTATTATAAAATAACAAAACAAGCCGAAATCATTAATAAATATAAAGATTAACATTTACGTTTATTTATAAACTATTATAAAAACTATTAAGTTTAAGTATTATTTGCTGTAAACTATATAGTTGTTTTCTTAAATTTACGAGTTTACTGGACTATTTTTATACGAAATATTTTTTCGGTTTTTTATGCTTTTTTATTTCGATGAAAAAAACCGAACTAATATTATAAAACTATTCAGGAAAAAAAATTTAAACTGCGAAAAAATATAATTAATAGCTTAAATATTAGCGTATTCAAAACTTTATAATTTAAAAAAAAAAAAAAACGCCACCGTTATAAGCTTGATTTTAACATTGGCTTAATTTTAACGTTTACAACCGAGTATTTATTGTGAAAAAACGCTAATTATGGCTAACCGATAAACTTTTGGATAAATTTGATTATTTTAAACTTGTAAACTTTTTTACGTTTTCAAAAGAATAAACAACAATATCTACAAATTAAAAGTATTTTTAAGCTAGAAATTAACTAATTTATATTATACCGACCGGTGATATAAAAATATTAATAATTCATTATTTAATCAAAATTACAAAAAACTATTTTTAAAAAATTAAAAAAAAAAATATACTTAAAAAAATCCGAACTTTAAAATATATTATTAAAAGCTATAATATTAAACGGATTAAAAAAGTTAAAATTTTAATAGCAAATAATATTTTGTAAAAGATTTTAAAAATCCATTATAATTATTAAGAACTTTTTATAACGAAAATTTAAAAAAAAGCGGAATTACTTAAATGTTTTATAAATTAGTTAAAAGTTGTTAAAAAAACCGTTTAAAAAAACTATTTTAACAATAATTTACAAATAAAACAAGTGTTTTTTAACTTAAAAAAAATATAAAACGAATAATTAAAAGTTGAAAAAAAAAACAAGCATACCGGAATTATATATAATTTAAAACAAATAAGCAAATTTAACAATTAATTGTAAAAAGACTTTAAAGTATATTTATAAATTAAAAGTTTATAATATTATAATAAAAATGAATACCTGAAATAAGCTTTGTTTTTTTTTAAAAGAAAAACATTAGTTTTAAAATAAAATGAATAAAATGGCTATTTAATTTATAAATATTTAAGTTTAAATTTTAAAACAAACGTTTTTTTTTTTTTTAAAAAAAAAAAAGTAGGTATAAATATCTGGCTTAGCTGCTAAACTTGTTTACAATACAGAATTAATTATATAACAGAACTTATTTATTTATGTTATAAAATTATTTTTGCTTTGCATTTGTATAAATAGATTTTTTTTCTTTTTTCATTTTAATATTTTCAATATATAGTAACTTTATTCGGAGCCCTGTCTTTTGTAAAGGTATTCTAATCGTAACATTAATCATTTTTTTATATTGGAAAATCCAGGTTGCAGGAGATAGCCTATATAATAAGATTAGATTAAAGATTGGATAAGAGAAGCTAAGATATATCCAACAAATTATGCAGAACGTTAGATAAATCCTTGTCTTCCTTATTGCAATACAAAGTAATTATACTATAGTATTAAAACAATAAACGAAAATAATAATATAACTTATTACTATTACTACTACCATTTTATAGCAGCTTACATTTAAAAACAACGGTTTTACTATTATATTTAACATTTTTATTGCTATAATATACTGAATAACTTTTAAGAATTATTAAAAACTATTAAACTAAAAGGTTATAACGTATAGTAGCTAGTTTTAATTTATAATTTAAGCACAAATAGTGGTAGGGTGTGTGATTATTCTCGCCTACCGCCTTCACTACCTTACTGTTTTCTTTATAACTACTGTACGGATTAATCCCACCGCCGTTCGAAGCCATTATGATTAACTTAATTCGGAAAAACAAATAGAACTAATCTAACCCAAGCCTTATTCTTTCCCGCGGCTTATCACGCAACCCATCCGCCGCTCACTTCGAGGTGCGGCCGGGACATTCTCTCCAAAGGCTTAACGTGACCTATTGTACTCCGTACGTTCTTCGGAATCGCTATCATCCGATTCTCTTCTAGCACCGTCTGTGTTTATCGAGGGTGACGGTTGTCTTCACGAGCGGATTAAGGTTCACGGGTGTTTCCCTACCGGATTACCGATCTACTTCTTAGGTCCTTTGTTGGAACTTCAGCCGCTTTTTAACGGTTTGAGCAACCATAAGGGTCTCTTCCCTGCCCGTCTAAGTTGCTGGCTCCACTTAGGATACGTAGTAGCCGAAACATATCTCAACCAAAATTTTATTTGTTCTTGTCTCGCATCTTAAACTTGTCAGCATAAATTGTTGCTGTATATTAGAAAAGACAATGGTTTTAAATCTTCCGCACAATGTTACACATTAATACACACAAGCGTTAATGGAAAAGATTATATATATTTATATAATGAAAATATTTTCGTTTCTTTGTTTTTAAACAGCTTATAACTTTTTAACAAGTATTTAAATATTTAATAAAAAAATATTTACATGACGCATCTTTTACTTAAATGGGCCACCTAAGTGAATAGGCCACTTTCCAGACCTTTGTACATACATTTGCAAATAATTTAACAACAATATATCCGATTAATTTGAACTAATCAAATTCTTATTCGCTAAACCTATTTATACTATTCCGATAAGTTTACGTATTATAGCTACGTTTGTTGCAGGTTTTGTAGCACCTGGCGCGAGCCTTTTTTTTTTTAATATACGACGAACGAACCGACGAACAAGCCGATAAACTTACAATAATATATACGATTAATTTAAACTAATTAAATTTTTATTCGCTAAACTTGTTTATACTATTTCGATAAGTTTACGCATTATAGCTACGTTTGCTGCAAGTTTTATAACACTTAGCGCGAGCTTTTTTTCTTTTCGTACAATAAACAAACCGACGAACGAGCCGATAAACCTATAACAACATATATAATTAATTCGAATTAATCAAATTTTTATTCGCTAAACTTATTTATACTGTTCCGACAAGTTTACGCATTATAACTACGTTTGTTGCAAGTTTTATAGCACTTAGCGCAAGCTTTTTTTTTTTTTTTTCGTACAATAAACGAACCAACAAATAAACCGATAAACGAGCCGATAAACTTATAACAATATATACGATTAATTCGAACTAATTAAATTTTTATTTGCTAAGTTTATTTATACTATTTTAACAAATTTACGCATTATAGTTACGTTTATTGCAAGTTTTGTAATATTTAACGTAAGTTTTAACGTAAATTTTAACGCAAATCTTTTTTTCGTACGATAAATAAACCGATAAATAAACCGATAAATAAGCCGACAAATCTATAAACTTATATAACTACGTCTTTTAAAACCCGTAAATTTTTTAACTTTTATATAATAAACAATTAGTCGTTTTATAATCACGTTTATTTTATTATCGGTTCGTTCGTCGGCTTGTTCGTCGGTTTGTTTGTCGGTTTGTTTATCGTACTAAAAAAAAAAAAAAAAAAAAAACTCGTATTAAATGCTATAAGACTTGCAATAAACGTAACTATAATGCGTAAACTTGTCGGAATAGTATAAACAGGTCTAGCGAATAAGAATTTAATTAGTTCAAATTAATCGGATATATTGTTGTTAAATTATTTGCAAATGTACCTACGAAAGTCTGGAAAGTGGCCCATTTACTTGGGTAGCCTATCCAAGTGGGAGATGCGTTACGCTTTTTTTTTTTTTTTTTTTTGCTTCAAGCTTTTAAATCAATATGTTATAAGCGTGTAAATATTTTAATAGTATAAATAAAATTAAAACAAATAAATATATTAATATAGTTAAATTATATAAAAAGTAATAGTTTATTTATATTAAACGCTATAATTATAATATTACTATAATTACAAAATTATTATTATATAACGTTATTTAAACGTAACGTGTGATATAATATACGATTGTAAATAGTAAATATTAATAAATAATTTAAAATAAATAAAAAATTTTATAGCGGATTTTTAATTAACATAAATTTATTATCGTTTAATAATGTTAAATTTAAACCCATTAAATGTAAACTGTTCGCGATTAAGTATATAACGTTAAAATATTATTTAAAAAAAAGAGTTAAATTTGCTGTAAAAATTTTAAGTTAAATTTAACTTTAATCGATTTTTTTAAATTAAAAAAAAAAAGATTTCCAAGGTTAAAGGTATTATTATAAAAGGTTACATAATATATAAATATAAAATAGCGCTAAAATAAATTATTACAAGTTGTGGTTATATTATAAACTTGTTTTAATTTTTTCTGGCTTTGTATAGATTTATTACTATAACTATTGAGTTTTTATTTAAATTATATATATATATATATTAAAAATATTAAAATTTTATGAAAATTAATTTGTAGTTTTATTTAAATTTAAAATATTAAATAAAATAAAGCTAAAAAGCTGTTACTACTAAAGCTTATAGCCTAGAAAATGTTAAAAAGTGTTAAAAAAAAGTAAATAAAAATATTAACAAAATTATAATATAATTTAATATAGTTAATAATATTAAAACATTATTAATTAACTAAAAACTTACCGTAATAATAATAAACTAGTATATTTTATATAAATATAAAATACTAAAATAATAGCTTAAATTAATAAATATAATAAACTAATATATTTTATAATATTAATAATTTAGTTATAAATTTTTATTATCGTGCGAAAAAAAAATAGTGTGTAGCTATAATTTTGCAGAGCCGTTATATAAGCATTGCGCTACTGCTGCGCGGTCTGTGCACAAGTGCTATAACCGTACCGTTGTCACGGCCCGGAAGTCAGCAGTTCGTTCTAGGACTAAATATACCGTACATTTTTTACAGGATGGCTGGGGTGGGGAGGGGGGGGAGGTATCTATCTAACGGTTGCAGCACAAAATCATATAAGCAGGCACTAACGTATCCACTGGCCAATTGGGCCCACTTCCTATCTAAGCCACCTAATTTCTGCTGTTCTAGCCATTCCTGGCCATTTAAGCATTCCGGCCGTTTAAAGGCCATTAAGGCCAATTTTTAACGCTAATATAGCCGTTTAATCGTATTTATGGCTATTTACAGCTATTTAGCGTTAAATGTATTTATTTTTATAAGTGATTCCTCTTAAACCACCTTTGCAAACTGTTTATAATTAATAGCCAATATTTTCTTTACATTTACCTGTTAGCTTTTAATTCATTAATTAAAATGTTCTAGCTAAGTTAAAGCGACCTTATAGTTAGTCTAGCTGTGAAAAGTGATTTAAATGATAATATTTAAATTAAATGCTAAGTTTACTTATAATTATTAAAGCCGTTAGCTTTTAAAAGTAATGAAATAAAATAAGCTATAACTATTAATCTTAATATATTCGATAATTAAAACCTATTTTCGGTCATTAAGCTAGGTAGTATTAATAATTATTTTAACGTTATTTTTAATACGTTTTAAAACGCTTTATTATTTATATTATATATATATATATTTAACAATATTATAAAATAATTAAATTTAATAATAAAGCTTAAACTATTAATATTGCTTATTATAGCTATAAAAGTCCACAAACTTTAGTTTTAAATACTAAACTATAAATTTATTATAATAGTTATTGTTAAATAGCTTAACGCTGTTTTTAGCGTTAAAAAACCGTAAAACGAAGGTTTTAAAGCTTTTAATTTTTAAAAATTACTTTAAAACTTGTATTTAAAAAGTGAATTTTATAATAAACGCTTTGTTAGCTTGCATAAATCGTTAGAAAAGTTCGTTAGCCTTAATATAAGTTTTAAAGACGGCAAAGCGATTTTAAAAAATAAATCAAATAAAATAGCGGCCTTTCGAACGCTAAAAGCTTTATTATTGTAAATAATAATAATAGCGTTTTAAATATAGGTTTTTTAGTCTATTTTAAATGGTAAAAATGGTAATAAGGCCTTTAGTTGTTATTGTTATTAAATTGTTGTTTTGGTTAAAAAGCCTAGGAAATTAAGTAGCCGAGATAAAAAGTGGGCCTAATTGGCCAGTGGATACGTTAGTGGGGTATATTAATACCTTAGGTATTCCATTCACTAGAACAATGAACAATAACCTTATCACCTAACGGCCTGGTCAATTTGTTTAATAGATGAAAATAAAATGCCAGCCGTCATAACCGTAATAATTTATATAGCTATAAAAACTTAAATAATATTTTTTAAAATCATGTTTTAAATACATTATTTATAAATAATATAAATAACTAATTAATTGCGTAATAATATAAAATCGTTAAAATAAACTATAATTCTTATATTAATAATTAAAGCATAAATTTTAATATTTATTAAAATTTATAAAAAGCCATTTAACTAGATAAACATTTTAAAAGCATTTAATTGAATTTTAAATAATTATTAATAATATAATAGAATAATTAATAAATTATAGGGTTATTTTAAAAACAGAGTTTTTAAGCTAGAAATGAAATTTTAATACGTTAACATTTATAATTATTAACTATATTAAAGATTTAACATAATATTATTAATATAATATACACTGTAATTTACAAAATAAATATTAACGCCTTAACTAAATTATTAAAATTTATACATTTTATTAAATTTGTTTTAAACTGCTTAAAAAATATTTAAAAAGTTTTAAAAGTTTTTAATAAGTAAATAACAGCTTAAATAATTAATATTAATATCTTTTATTTTATTAATTTAGCTTTAAATTGCTATTATTAATTTTCTATATTTAAACTAAATTATAAAAAATCACTATCTATTTTTTAACAAGTTAAACAGTGTAAAAATTAAAATAGTTATTAATTATATATTTATTAAAAAAAAAAAAAAAAAGGTAATGGTTTAATTTTAAATTTACAATCAATATAAACTTATTTTTTTATGTTTTAAAAATTATCTTTTTAACTAAATATTTATTATCCTTCATTTTACAATATTAACAGAGATTGTAAAAACTGAAAAAAAAAATATTAGCGTAAATTATAGCTTTATATAAAAAAAACCGTTATTTTAAACTTTTGCATTATATTATATATTAATACATATAAAACGTAAATAAAAAGATTATATAAGTGTATAATAAAAATATCCTCGCTTTTTTTAAATAGGTTAAGACCTTTTAAAGGTTATTTAGATATGTAAAGAAAAGCTATTTATACACGTTCCCAAACCCTCTCAACTAGCAGTGTGAGAAAACTGCTTGCCATTCTCTAACACCAGATTCAGTGCAATGCCCTCCCCAGACAGCTCCTTGCTGGCCAGGCATATCGTCCCAAACGATCAGCTACCCTGATCGCATTAAGTCTACTTCCCTATTAGCACCCCCATTGACCCCTGGTGTATAGTGGTACCGTCAACGACCCGGGACATTTCAAGAGTGATCCGGACTCTGACGGCCCACCGATTTAGCTTTGGAATCCCGAGCGGCCGCCATGGAGTATTTTTGGGTGCTAATAGCGTTCGAGTTGGCGTTACAATTGATCTAGGTGAGAGATGTGGACTAATTAGCGCGCAGACCTGGAGGACTGGAGAGATGCTAAGCTAATGGCGCAAAGGCAATACAAATACCATCACATATAAAGCCAAAAGCAAAATGGCTTCCATCCAACTCGGCTGTCGCTGGAAGCCGGTATTTGAGACTCTAGCTGAGCACGGTGTGGCTGTGACTGGCGGACGAGACAGTGATGTGGGCGCCGGAGGCTTCATTCTTGGAGGAGGCAACTCGTTCTCGTCGGCGTCGCCCGAATGGGCTTGCGACAACGTGGTGACTTTTGAGGTCGTTCTTGCTGATGGCCGCATCCTCAATGCCAACGCTGACGATGACGCCGAACTCTGGATTGCTCTGAAAGGGGGATCTGGCAGTTTTGGTGTTGTAACTCGACTTGACATGAAGACCATAGAGTATGCCAATCCTAAAAACCACATATATGGAGGGTCTCTAACTTATGATCCGAAGCCGACTAAAGAGGTCATCGCGGCTTTCGTTGATTTGACCCACAACTAATTGAAGGATCTAGCAAGTCATGCCTACATCGTGTGGGGCTACTCACCTAGCACAAGAACGATCCTTATATCATTCATTGCAAATGTCTTGAATAAACAAGTGTACCTCGGCCTTCGATGGGATTGTGGGCGTTCTGATAATGACAAGCAGTAGTGTGCGATCAGAAACTTCACAGACGAGATCCTGTCACCAAAGGGCTCTGGTAGATATCATAAGACACCCAAAGACTCCCTGTAATCTCGCTAATACACTCAAATATCTGGAAGACAAGAGGGTATAAGAATGACGTTCGAGTAATCCAGTATGCTGCGAACACATTCGACGACATTGCGCGACGCATCGAGGCAGCGGTCCCCTCTGAGAAGCTGATCTTCGCCGCAGCCAGTTTCCAGCCCCTGGTACAGCCCATGGTCAGCCCAAGTGTCGTCAATGGTGGCAACATGCTAGGACTGGAGTCATGGATAGAAGTCGGCAATGGAGTCTTGCCCAACGCCACGGTTACTTTGTTAGGTGCTGTGATTGAAGAGGCTGCCTACCAATCATACATATGTGGTTGGACTCCGTCGATAAGTTTGCCAGAAGCGAGAATCTCAGCTGGGATTGGAGGTACTTGAACTACGCAGATGGCGATCAGGACCCGATTGCATCGTATGGGCAAGAGTCTGTTGATAAGGTTAGGGCGGCGGCTGAGAAGTATGATACCCAGGCGGTGTTCCAAAAGCTGCGCAAATATGGGTTCAAAATACCTACCTAGGGGATGAATATGATGAGATTATAACCATTGAAGATTAAACGTAAATTGCACGTTGGTGAGACTATAAAATTAAGCAGCCGCTGCTAAGCCCAACTAATAACCATCCAACGCTGCAATTCCGTCCAGGGAGCCTGCCGAGCCGCCCGAGCTGAGAGCTGGGAACATACAGTGGCTGGAAATAAAAAACGGGAATTTTTTTTTTCGCACCCAAAATCAACAAAACTTAACTATTTTAAACTTAAATAGCTTTACAATATTATATAGCAATTAAAATTTTGAAAAAGATACTTTATATATAAAATTAAAAAGTTTTTTATATGGTTGTTTAATTAAATTTTCGATTTATTTTCGTAAAAATATCTTTATTTTAAAAATTTTTAAACTTTTTACATAAACCCTTTAAAATATATAATTTTAAAATACTTATAACTTTACCATAAAAAATCAAAAAAATAAAATCTTAAAAAAAGGAAATATCAATACTATTTATTTAATTTATTTAATTTTTTTTTATATAGTTGTTTTGTAAAATATTAAGTTATTTAAGTCTAAACTTAGTGGGTGATTTTTGAAAAGGAAAAAAAGTTCCCGTTTTTTTCTTCCAGTCACTGTACACTAGTGAAATGGAATAAAGTATCAACGCATTAGCACTATAATAGCTTAGCGAACGCCTTTATATGCATCTGTTAGCGCACTGGAGCCTAGCAGTGCCGCTCTGAGGCGCCAGGATTAAATCGTCACGAGCACAAGCACTATTGTGCTGCCAATAACACATAGTAGCCCTCTACGGTATGTCAAGTAGAGTATGCGATGGCGTAGTGGGTACTAGCTGAGATCACCATATGGGAGTAAGGACAACCTGATTGGTATAAGGGAGGAGCAGGGGAAACAAGTGGGATCACATAATTGAGTGTTAATACAAGGGACCTTCGGCCATTGATTCATGTAATTACCTAGAGAATACGCAGTATGCGCCGAGAAATCCGGATACCCTGATCTCGGAGCTCTCATAATCCAATCTCCAAGGCTTTGTCACTACCGCCTTGCACGGAAACTAGCACTATTAGTCCGATCCTATTTGCCTTGGTCAAGTCACTGCAGCTGACAGAGCATATGGCGGATTAGTGGCACGATACTTACGAAAGTTGCTTCATACAGGGGTATTTCGCAGGGACTTTAGTAGTAGATTAGAAAGTGGCGCAGTTCTACATTCCATAGATGTATCCTTGCATTGACTAATCCTCTTACATCAGACGCTCCGTTCTGCGTAGTCACATATTCTGTACCACTTTAGTCGACGCAGGGTTGTATCAAACTGCATGGCAAAAGCTGGGAGGTGCTCAAAAAGGGCGTTGCGATTGCCAAACATCTTGCAGCATTTCAAGCACGTATCCCACGAATTGACGGCGAAAATCTACTCAGTTGAATATTTTTTTCCTCCTGAGAGCGGCTGTGGCCCACTCCCTGTGACCTGTCCGGCTGTATGTACTTCTCGTTCCTGCCTGTGTTTGTGTCACCTGGGTGGTGGGCTTGTTCGAGTTGCCCGAAGAGCTACCGTGCGTCAGAAAATGACCTATTACATGCGATACGGGTTAGGGTCGGACCTGTCAGAACCACTGGTGTGTGGTGTTCCGTCGCCACATGGGCATCGAGGCACATCCTTATAATAAAGGCCCCCCAGTAGGTTACACAAGTTAGAAGCAACTGCAACGCTGGGCAATTGGCAAGTTCTCCGCGGCTCTGAATTTACAGAACTTCGCAACCCAATCAGGTTGTCCGAAACTTTACCGTGAATCTCGAGGTAAATACGCTTCTTGAATACCCTGTCGCATGTCCTACAAGGCCACAAGTCGGTTGGCGTTTCGGCTATCAAGATTGGCGGTTCAACGGCTAGAGGTTCAATAACGTTCACCTATGCGGCGAGTGGCTACAAGCTTGACGTGAGCCATGACATCTTCGCCGGTCTTGGAGGTCTTACCGCAGGTCCCACAGGCTACGTACGAGTCACTGTTCGTGAACTGAGTGGTGGGGATACTGCTGACAAGCGAAGTACTAGACAGTTTTGTCGCTTGTGAGCTAGAGTGGGACTGTACAGGGCGAACCGAAATGACGGTAGGCTCGGAGACGCACCGGGACCGGTCAGTGTTGCCCGATACGGATTCAGACGTTCCGGATAGAACGGCTGGCTTAGGGGTCCGGCTGATCGAGCAGCTGGCGGCAGAACATGCGCTGAGCCGAGGCTCGTTAATGTCCTGCTGTTAGCCGTCGCGGACCCTGCTCTGCCGGTTTGTGGTGCTCTATATTGTGTCGCTCGGGGCATCTCGGGTCGGGCAGCGTCGAATGGTTGTGACGGCCCAGGCATCGATTGGGTCCTTCTTTCACGAACCAGTTGGTGTTTGGCTACTCTCGACAATTACCGACAATGACTGCTGTATGGTAGAAGTACTGTTATACGTGTCTGCCCAGGCGTTTCCTAGTTCTATCTTCAAAGTAGGGTCTACCCCCACGGGACGGTTCCCCCTATCCCTTTGTGGGCCCTTAAAAGAGCGGTGAGCAATAGTAATACTGATACCTTCATATATTAATATTTTTAACTTTACAAAAGCCACTTTAAGCGGAGATAAAATAAAAACAATTATAGTGTATATTAGTCGACATTAAAACAATAAACCAAAGGGGATCTTAAGAAGTAGCAATCTTAAGCTAAACGCTTATCAACTTTGTACTTGGCATAGCTTAATACCTAGTACCTTCGAGATCGTTCTGTTGAGATATAGGACCATAGAAAAATGACTTAACGTCACTTGTCAAAATATGTTTGACGTCCACGATATCCCTATAAGGATACATATCATTAGTCTCGTATACCATACCATGGCTTAAGCGCTCACTGGTTAATTCTGCGACGAGAAATCACTTACCACTTCTCCTCTTCGCCGAAAGTGTCCAGATAATCGAGGTGGCGCTTCCCATTCTCGTTATCCCCAAATCGAACGATATGCAAGCTAACTTGGTTCCTCGCCAGCTTGCGGTGCCGCACCTCATCGATCAAAGACTTTACCGGTGTCTCCACTCCACAAGCACCCTTCTTAGCATCACCCCAGTTACCGTCCGTGAAGATATAGAGGCTCATATGCTTCCGAGAGATGGGATTTAAATTGAATCCCCATTTTCGGATGGGAAGCCGCTTGATGATATGTTTCTCGAACAGCTCCTCAAGACTATGCTCCATCATAAAGGGGTTATGACGGTATTCATGTTTCTCTACAAACTTTACGAGACGCTTCGTGTCGCGTGCTCGCTTGACACGTTTAGGCTCAGAGGCGAATGCCAACTCGACCTTGTTAGGGTCTAGGCGCTTGGCGATGAACGATAGGGCTTTAAATGCCATCAGCACGAGGTCCTTGTGCTGCTCCATGCTCGTCGAGTCATCGATGAAGAAGAATTGGTCTCGGTCGCGGAGGTTGCTTTCAATATGGTCGAGGAGTTCTTTCACTGCTGGGTCTATGATCTGCCCATTCTGGCTCTTCTCAATAAATTCTTTGATTTTCTTGATGCCTTCTGGTCTTTCTAGATTTCCTCGCGATGAATTGGTCCTGTTGGTGGCCCAGGACGCCTGCCGACAAGTAGAGATGGGGGTAAGTGGGTTGTGCGATAAGAGCTGGTTGAATCGCTCAGTCAATGTATCTGCAGTTTCCCGGTCTTGTGACTTAGGTAGAAGCATTCTGTTCTGGATGACCTCCACGACCTGCGGTGTTAGTGTGTCCCAACCATGTTCGTTACAATGGTCACTAATGCTCTTGTGCATCTCGTAAACGATCGAGAGGCTCTCAATACCATTGTGGAAACAACCTTCATATCCAGTATTGCGAAAGGTCTGCAACGTAGAGTGATGTCGCCTGCGCTGTCTAAAGTAATCGACTTTTGCTTGATGGCCGCCCATTACCCAGGCGGCTGCCGTGCTGAAAATCGCGCCGAGTGAGAATATGTCGGCCCCTGTGGTTATAAAACTGCCAGCCTTCTTCTTGTGCCGATTGTCGTGACTCACTTCAGGAGCACCTAAAAGAATCAGCTAGTCTAGCCAGGTGCAGTTCGTTTCTTACTCACTGTACGTCAAATCTCCACGTTTATTAAATCCTTTCGCTTCGCCCCTGCTGCTTTTTACCTTCCTTGCATGATTAAACAAGCCAAAATCCGCAATTTTTGGTACGAAATCGTAGGGAGAGTCAGATGGCCCTTTACAGACAAGGATATTTGACGGCTTAAGATCCTGATGTATCCTAACAGAGACGTTAGTTCTGCCCTGAAAGTCGGTGTATGTAAGGTTACTACCCTTGCATAACGTAGTCAGTAGCTGTCATTAACTGGTGAATCCTGTCTAGCCCAGAGAGCGTCCACGACAGGCTTGTCCAAAATATCTCGACATCCTTGTAAGTTTGAGGATGCGCCTTGCTGCTGAAAAATTCCTCGAGGTTGCCTTGGTCCACATATTCTAAGAGCAGGTACCCTGCGATGTCGTTTCTGAATGAGCCATAGTAAGTGATTAGATTCTGCGAAGGGCTATTCCTAAATAAAGTCAAAGCCTCTACTTCTGTTACATAAGCTTTCCTTTGGCTTTTTAGGTTGTACTTTTTGAGCACGAAGAAGTTCCGCTCTGCGTCTTGACCACTTGGAACCTATGAATAAATGATAAGTACGGCGTCATGTACATGGCCGCTTTTACTTGATATATACGTACTAAGTTGTTTAAGTGATCCGATACCTCTACCTTAAGGATAATAGCAGAACCGGAATGCGGAATACACTCGCATGAAACGAAAGGTAGAATTTGTTTGTCATGGAGTATGCGATCATTTAATTTGCTTCTTCTGAGAACCAGAGGGAAGAAGGTCCATTGTTTTTCGAGGATATCTTTGAACTTCTCTTTGTAGTCGCCGCTTTCAAGCCAAGGATATTCGCTGGGGCAGTAATTCATTGGCCAACAAGTATCCTCCAAGCCATGTTTGATAAATGTCTCGAGGAACGGGCGGGTCATTGAAGTCATAACAACAACGGAGAATATGCGAAGATAGTTATCGCGGATTGTAGTGATGTCAACAGTAAGTGGTGTGTCAAATGATCGAAGGATCGCGCTTATTTGCTGAGGCATCCAATATTCGCGCAGCGCTGGCAAAGGGATATATCCCTGCTTCTCACCCATGAGGTCGTGACCAGTATGCTTAGTTTTCTCCTTTCTAGCCCAGTCGGCGAAAGCTAACTCCGGTCGCGGATCAGTGTCTTGGCTGGGCATATTTATCGCGTAGGCAACTGTATCAATTAAAAAAGGCTGGACGTGTATAGGTTGACTGAGAAGCCTGAAACGTATGTGCTAAATATTTGGGGACTTTGGGCTCTTAAGTAAGGCTACGAAGGTAACACTGGCACCATTCTAGTATTATGCAGCAAGGTACTGATCATGGATTATCAATCGAGTACATGTAAGCTCCCTCGTCCAGCTGGTTGGTAAAGTGGAAATCAGAGATTGTGGTGGCTGTGGCACGTCACAAGTCGAGCACCAATTGATGGTTTCTAATGGTTGGTTCGTGGGGGCGGTGCTTAGTCGCACCGCAGTCAGCCTGGCCTTCACCGCGCCCACGTCGGGAGTTGTGATGCAGAATAGTGCCCTGAGATCGATAGATTTCTGTGATCTGTGATCTGAGCCTGGAAGCCATACAGTACTTTCGCAGACGAGATGATTTAATCCAGTCCGTGAGACGCAGGAGAAATTATGACACATCAGATATGAATCCTCCGAAGAATCATCTGAGTTAGCTGACACGTTTGTGGGCTATATTCCATACTGGCGCGGCCCCCAATATGGTCCTCACCTGTGGGCTATACTCTGAGTTGTTTTGGCCCCCATTCTAACCCCACTAGTAATTTGACGATTTAGGGAGCTCTATCTTGCCAACTGAGCATTACTTTAGGAAGATCCTGCCTCTGTCTACGCACAAACGTGAGAGAAAATGAGTTTAGTAGCGACAATAGCGTGACAAGGCTAAAATTAAACTAGACTCATTGCTTGGTTATCTGGGCATTTCTCGCTCAAGTTGGCCCCTTGTTCGTTCAACGATTTTCTCTTTCGTCGGGCCACCCAATACACCAAAGCCCACACGGCTAGGACGACAGCCAGGATCGGAATGCTTACATACCAGAATAGAGCCATTCCTTTAGACAAAACCACGTAGTCTGCTCCAAGGTCACCGTCCTCGTTCCATTGAATCACGCCGCTGCCGAAAAAGGTCTGGATATGGGTCAGACCCGCAGTGAACCATTGGCGAACAGAGGGCCATCCATATCTTACTGCGATGAAGGTGCCTGGGAGGAATATGAGTGTGAATACTGTTATGACGTGCATCGAAACCGTTTCGTGCTCCGTCTTTACGGCAATGGTATGCATCTTCACGGTCCAGTCTTCCATTCTCTCCGAGGAGGCCCTTGCAGAGTGCGCGAAGTGCTCAGACACTTTAGCGCTTTGGTATTGGAGAGCAGCTCCGTACTGTTGCGTTGATATAATTAGCAAGGTGTACTTCAAAAGCGACTACTAATCATAGTGATCCTACCAGAGCCTTGTCATTTTCGAGCGTGCGGAATATAGCCCTTAGGCGGTCCTGATTGATCTCTAGATCACGAATGACCCTATCTATTCTTCGGAAAAATGCTGTGAGACTACTAGAAACCTCGCTCTTGTTAAAGGTTACGACGCCGCTGCACTCTAGGACCTCCGCATACTGATTCTTTACTTCCTTGAGGACTCCTTTATTCTGCTCAATTGCCATTAGCGACTGTTCAAGCTCGTCACACCAGCGGTTGATCCTTTGGAACTCATCAAACGATAACATCTTGTCCAAGTCAAACCAGATGCTATTGTCTCCCTCGCTTTCGCCTTCATCTAGCCCCATGGTTAGATTTGCCTGTTCCTTGTTTCGAGTGCCTGGTAAACGTGCGAATAACTCTACAACTGATTGACGGAGGCTTGAGGTACGCCGTACTGAGCTTATCGGCGTCACGGGACTTTCTGGCTGTGATACAGACTTGAAATTGGTCAGCAGCTGCGATGAAGATTCTGGCGGGGCTGGTTGACTAGTTGCAGGGCGAATCGAAGTTAAAGTGCTGCGTCGGGCAAACGTGTCCTGCCTTGAAGCTAAAGGTGATACCGTACTGCGCCTCGAAAAGGTCATCTCTAAGGTAGTAGGACTAGTCCCGGCCGAAACCGGAACATGTTTCGCCTCAGTAGACTTAGCCTTCGCCTTGTCTTCAAAGTAATCAACATACTCTGCCCAGCTCTCACCACACCATTCGAGAACTATGAGTTGTGCTTGTAATGCACCTATGAAAGATCGCTCTGTGTTCGCCAATGACGATGGTTGGAGATCTCTGTGGTTAGTGACTTCATCCTTTATGCGCTTGGCTATGTTTGTATTCCCTTTAAGAACGATGAACAGCGCTTGACCGCTCACGATGTCAAATGAATGATATAGGGCAGTCTGGCGAAGTGGCCATTGGTTTTGCTCACTCGGTATAGTGGTCTTTTCCACTGAAAGAAGATTGAAAGCGTGCTGTATCTGAAGTCCAGAGCGCCGCCGTTTAGGCAAATTGAACTTGGGACTGTCAGCGTCTAGGTAGTTCTCACGTCTGAAGAAAGCATAAGCGACTGGGCGTTGGCGAATTTTGAAAGCCATGACGAAATCGAGAAACGTTGGCATCACTTGGTGATGTGTGAGGAGTATAGAGAGTTGTTGTTGCGTGCATCCAAGTGGATCAAGAGATGTTGGGGATTGCAAAAAGCTAAATACCGTGTTAGTGCTCTGTCTTGTTTGCGCTGATGCTGATGTATAACTCACACGAATCGCCATATTGGATCTGACGGGGTGTTAAGATGTATCCTAAGGATATCATCGCTGTCGATTTTTCTGCCCGAAAATCCATGGTCTTTTTAATATCGGAATCCTGGTCAGTGGGAAGGTGTCAAGCATATGCACGTGTATCATACCGGTATTACCACTACTTGTAGCCAGATCAAATAGGTATAATGACTGCCGGGAATGGAAAACCCTCTCCCTTCTCAATTGCTCTTGGTATCTCAATAAAGTGTGCCGAAAAGATTCCCTCCTAATCAGATTAAGCGGATAGTCATCCCAATTTTTTTGAGAATCCTCGAATTTGTCAACATCGTCCTTGGGTGTAAAGTCCATATCTGGTGAATCTGACAGCATACCGCCCTTTCTGATCTCAGGGGATAAGTCGAAACGCTGTGGCCAAATTTGATATCCTCAAGATTGTTGGAAAGCTTATATGCCGAGCCCCTTAAGGGCGGGTAATTCTGCCTCGTAAGTAAAACAAGCAGGCAAAGGGTTTTGGCGAAGTGCTATTTTCTAGCAATGAAGTGTAAAAACTAAGTGAGACCGCTACTGCAATGTATGTATAGCTATGACCGGGCGACTATTTTAGCAGGTGGATTTTCTGGCCCCCAGTTGCGGGGGCTATGCATCCTAGTAGGTGGATGCCAAAATTACTATCACGCCACGCACCTAAAACTATGAAGGGTGTGACCATTCTTTTTGCATTTACTTGCCCGGTTGCCTCCCGCCCGTGTCCGTGATACGACAGCTGGGCAATGGTGCAAAGGCTTTATTGGACAGCATGCGTCCTCAGTGCTACAAATTTCGTCTCACGGATCATTTAAAGCTGACCGTCAATCCAACAGTTCAATATGACTGGCCAATTCACGTTTCCTCGATCGGCACTTGCTATCGGCCCTTGCTATCGGCGTACCCAGCCGACGGTCGTACACTTCATTTAACCAAACGCATTGTGACGATCTGGTAGCGCATTGCCCCACTAGTGCCTAGAACAAGTCCTCCTCTGGTGCTTGAGTCCATACGGTTCGCACTTCCTCCTTTTCCGTCTAGGTCAAAATCAATAGTGAGCACCTTAGTTTTACAGTAGCGCAATCTAGAAAGATGCTGTATTGCGCTTACATCTGTCAATAAACGCGGTATCCAGACCCTGTAGTAACCCCCGTCAATAATCTAGAGATGACATTAACCATGGGAATGGAGGCCTTAGATACGACTCAGCTAACTTTAACAGTGATAGAATTCCTATTCCTTTCGGAGGCGAAAACCGTGTTCTTTAAATAGGTCTCTAGGTTGCCTGGTGTCAGGCGATAAGTCGGTACGGTATCCGGAACCCAATTTGCAGGCATGTTTCTTCAGAGGATGAGGTGCCAAATCGAGTGGAAGAAGGGATTCACAGTCAAATGGGGGCGTCTGTATTAGATATTTATGCAGGCGCCCACAGAAGGCACCCAAGGCGTCAGCGCAGTTTGCCTTGTGGGTAGTAAACTTTGAATGCCTTACCCGTCCGCCCTACCTGTGTTGCCTTGAAACAAAAATGCACTTAACTATGCTCCAAGTGCCTGCTTTTTAAACTTGTTTGGGCATATGAAATATTTGGAATTCTACTTAGTGGCAATCTGTTAGAGATAAGCGAGTCTTCTTGAACGATGTTGATTGGGGATCTAATTGATGAGTGATTATTCTGTCAGTTCAAAGTGTGTGCCTATCTGCATTATATGTACATATCAAAATTAGGTAGCAGTATGGAAGTCCCTAAGACCGGAGGCTTTTGCTTCCGGAATGCCGATGGATCCACCCCTATTATCTGACATCAACCTTATACCTGGTTTTAAATTAAGCGTGTGCCATGATGAACTGACCAATACCCCTGTGCGCCACTTTGTAACTACGCTAGATTGAGTCAAGTGAAAAATTAAGTAGATTATAAACTAACTAATAAATAATTGCTATAAAGACTTACCCGACTAATGTTCTTAAAAAATTTTCAATTTTTTATTTACAAAAAATATTTTAAATATTAATTAATTTATAGCTAATTAATAATTTATATTATTTTAAAATTTAAAATAATATTAATAAATATTTATTTAATTTTTTTATTTATTAATTATTAATTATTAATTAATTTAAATATAATATTTAATAACGCTTTTTTTTTAAATAGGCTATTTAATTAAAAAAGTTATTTTTTTTAACTTTTATATATATATTCGTAAATAATATAATAATAATATATATAACACATTTTTTATTTAAATAAAACACTTAATCAAATAGGCTATTTTTTATACTTTTATATATATATTTGTAAATAATTTAATAATAATATATATATTTAATTTAAACGAATCAAATTTTAATTTATTAAACGTTTTTATATTATTTTAATAAATTTACGTATTATAGCTAAATTTGCCGCAAGTTTTATAACGTTAGGCGTGAGTTTTTTTTTTTTTTTTTTTTTTTTGTACGACAACTATTTTAACGATTTTTTAAATTTTTTTTTCTTAATTACGTTTTTAAATGCTTATAAATTCTTTGCTTTTTGTATAGCAAAAATTTTTTTATTTTATAATTGGGTTTATTTCGTACGACGACGTTAATTAAACTTATAATTTGCTTTGCGAAATATTATAACATTTTTTTTAATAACGCAAAACGATATATGACGTTAATCGTATTACGCGTTATTTAGTTTATAGTTTTTATAATAAATGTTAAAAAACTATGTTCGTATTGTACGATTTTTTTTAATATATTAAAATAGCAAATTAGCTTTAGTTAAATTATTCGAAATAATATATTATTAAATAAAAAATAAAAATTCGATTTGTAAAATAATTAAACGATAGTTTAGTTAAAAAATTATGTATTTTAAGTCGTATTATATTAATTTTATTTTTTAAAAACTTTTTCGTACGTTATTAAAAAGTATTAACGCGTTAAACGCGTAAAAAAATGCGGTTAAAAATTTTTCTTTTTTAATATATATAATATATATTTATATTAAATATTTAATTTATTTACCGTATAACCGTTTTAAAATATTAAAATACTTAATATTAAAAAGCTAAAGTTTATAAAAAAAATGCAAAAGTATATAAAGAATAATAATATTATAGTTTTTACAATATAATTTAAATTTAATTAAATAATAACGTTTATAGCTACAAATAATAAATAAGCGATATTTTTTTTTATATAACGCTTTATATATTTATCGAAATATTTAATTTAATTTAAATTTTATTTATTTATCGTTTAATTATTTTTTATGGTTTTAATTTTTTTAATTACCGAGTAATTTGGTATTTTTATATTAAAATAATAAATAGTTTTGCTTTGCTAAAATAATATAATTTAAATAACTGTAAACTAATTTAAACTATTTAATTATAAAACTTTTAGTTTTCGTATATAATTAAATATAGTTATAATAAAATTAAACATAATTTTATTTATTATAAATTTAGTTTTATTGAAATTATAAATTTTTTTTTATAAAATTTTATTCTTTATACTTATTTTTTGTATAAAAATAAATTAAACGCGGTATTTAATTAAATTTTCGTTTAAAACTCGTTAATAATCGATTTAAAGATTAAATTAAATTTTAAAGTTTAGTTATTTTTATACGAAATTTAAAGTTTAATTTTTTTTGTAAAGCGTTTTTATTACAAAGCGTACACTAAAGTCCAACTCTATATATGCTCTTGTAGTATCGGGGTTATAAATATTTAAAATATAACCAAAAATACTCTTATGTTTATATTTAAAGTATACATTAATAATAATATTACGGGCAATAAAAACAATAATATCGTCGATTAACTATTTTGTAAGAAATAATCGTTTATAATTATTTTTAAAAAATAACTATAAACATAAATTAAATAATAATAAATAAATAACTAGCTATATAAAAAAACTTTATCTTTTATATTTATTCTTTTATTTTTATATCTTTGTTTTAAATTATCTATATTTTTTAATAAAATAACTAAATTATGCTTTTTTAAATTTGTTTAATTTAAATTATTTATAAACTATTTAAATTACTTAAATTATTTACGGTTACGTAATTTTATAATGCTACGTTTCCGTTTTTTATTAATACCTTTTTTTTATAGTTTTTTTTTAAACTATAAACCTTACTATTAGTTCGTAATACTATTTTTTTTCTTTTAACTTTATTATTTTTAATAAAAGTTAATTAGTTTTTAAATAAATTTTTAATCCTGTTTAAATAAATTTCCTTTTTTTTTTTTTTATAATAACTAATCGTGTTTTAAAAAAAAATAGTTGTTTTCGTTTTGGTTAACGTAAAAGACGTAAAACTCGTTTTAAATATATCCGGTAAAACGGTATAAAAATTCTTGCTTATTTTTATTATTTTTTTAACAATATTATTTATTTTCGTATTAATTATATTTTTAATTATTATAACTAGATTTGTTTTTAGCGTTTTTATAACGTATTTTTCTTTTATATTTAGTTTTTAAATTATTATAAACAAATGCGTTTATTTATCTATTCGTCGTAAAGTCGAAAAAAAAAAACTTTTAAAAGCTTAAAAAAAACTAAAAAAACGGGTAAAAAAAATGGAAAAACGTTAATAAAACGATCTTTAAAAACGATCGAACCGTTTAAATATTATTCGCCGTTTGCAACAATAAAAAAAGTTTTTTTATAAACGCGAGTTTAAAGTTTTTTTAAAAAAAAAATGCTTAAACAAAAAAAAGCAAACGAACAGCTCATTAAAAAAAAAATTTTTTTAACTAAAACGGGTTTAATATTTTCGTAATCGACCCCGCTTTTTTAGCTTTAATTAGTTAAAATATTGTCGGCAAAAATTTTTAACAAAATTTTTTATATTTGTAAAATGTTTTTTTTAATTTTTTTAAAGTTTTAACATACGTATAGCTTTTTTATTTAATAAAATATTTAAACTTTTTTTACTTTATCGTAAATTTAAAATCTTTTTTATTGCGTAAATATTTTTATTTTCGTCTGCTTTTAATTAAATTTTAAACGTAACGTTAAAATATATTTTAGTTAATAATAATATATAAAAAATTAGTTAAATAATTATAGTATTTAATAATTTTAATTTATATATTATTAGTAAAAATATTTTTTTAATTTTAAAAAAGTTTAATATTTTTAAAATCGAATTTTTCGTTATTACGTTTTGTTCGGATATTACGTTTTAAAAAATAAACTTTATTTTTTTTTTTTTTTGAAATTAGCTTTAATAATTTGTTTTTATTATAATATTTTTTTTATTTTTTGTTAAACGAATATAATTTTTTTTTTTAGCTATTTTTACAGTTTTAGCAATTTTTTTATTTAAATTTTTACTGCTAATATAATAATATTATTAAAATAATATTATTATATATTTATATTGTGTTTATAGTTTATTTTAAATAACAATATCTTTATTATTTCGTTTATTAAATTATTATATATTAGTTTTACGTTTAATAATAATTTTATTTAATTGTTTTAATTTTAATTAATATAATAACGTAAATATTATTTTAATATTTGATTTAGTTTTTTTATTTAATTATTTATTTATAAATAATATATTATAAATATTTTATGCTTAATTTTTAAATTTTTGATAAAAAACTATTAAAATTTAAATATTAGTGTTTTATTTTTATCGGTGATAATTATTTTTAAATATTTATATTTGCTAAAAAACTATTTTATTATTATATATATTAAATTTTTTGTTAAGCTTATTTTTTTATATAATATAAAATAAACGTATTTAATAAGTTTATCAGCTATAATTATAATAAAAGTAAATTTTATTTTTTTAATAAATTTTTTTAACTTTAATAATTTAATTATAAAGTTAAACGCTATTATTTTTTAAACTTTATTAAATATTAATATTAATATTACATTTTTAAATAGTTTATATTTTATTACTTTAAAATTTTTGCATAAATTATATTTTACGATTACGTTTTTTACTATTTTTAATATTTTTAAAAAATCGTCATATTTTCGTAATTTATTAAATGTTTTAAACTTTTTTTAATATTTTAAAAATAAATGCTTATATATTTTTTTAACTAATTTATATTAATATATTTTTAATATATATAATTTATTATTATAATATAAATTAAATAGTTTGTTTAGGGTTTTTAGTATTTTTTTAATTTTTTAATTTTATTTTTTATAATATATTTATATTAAGTTTATAAATAAGCTTTTATTTATGCTTTTGTATAATAATATTTAATATTTTAATAATTATAAACGTCGTAAAACTTTTATAATTTAAATAAACTTTTATTAATATTATAATATTATTTAAATAATGTTTTTATTATTTAAATATTTAGATTATTGTTATAAATTTTATATCGTAAATTTAATAGTTTAATTTAAACTTTAAAAACTTTTTCGTAAAAAATACTATTAAATATAATTTGCCGTTTTCGTTTTATTAAATTAGCTATTTTTTTATAGCGTAATTATTTACGTCGATTTTTATTTTGTATTTTTTATTTAAATTAAGTAATTGAAATATTAAATTGTTTAAAATTATATTTTTAAATATATTAAATGTTTTTTGTTTTGTTTTTTTTAATTTATTAAAAAAGTTTATTTTTTTTAATTAAATTTATAAAAAGCGCCGCGATTTTTTAAAAATTTTTAATAAATATATGTACGAAATTCGTAAATTTTACAAACGACCGTATATTATTAATATTTTTCGGTATAAGCTAATTTTTTATTATTTTTAGTTTGAATTATTAAATTTATATTTTTTTTTAAAAAAAATATATATTTTAAAAAATTTATTTATTGTATGTAAAACTTATTTTTTTTTAAATATATTTTTTACTTTGCTTTTTATAATGTTTAAAAGACTTGTTATATATATTTTTTATATTTTTTTTTTAAATATTTTTAAATAAATTAAAATATTATTTAAATATATTATTATAAATTTATCGATTAATTTACGTAATGTATTTAACGCATCTCCCACGTGGATGGGCCACCCAAGTAAATGGGCCACTTTCTAGACCTTCGTACGTACATTCGCAAATAATTTAACAATAACATATCCGATCAATTCAAACTAGCTAAATTCCTATTCGCTAGACCTCTTTATACTATTCCGACAAGTTTGCGCATTATAGCTACTTTTGCTATAAGTTTTATAGCACCCGACGCGAGTCTTTTTTCTTTTCGTACAACGAACGAGCCGACGAACGAGCCGATAAATAAACCGATAATAAAATAAACGCAATTATAAAACGAATAATTGTTTATTATATAAAAAGCAAAAAATTTACGGGCTTCGAAAGACGTGGTTATGTAGGTTTGTAGGTTTGTCGGCTCGTTCGTCGGTTTGTTTATCGTACGAAAAGGAAAAAAATTCGCGTCGAGACTTGCGTCGAAACTCGCGTCGAAACTTGCGTCGGGTGCTATAAAACTTATAGTAAACGTAGCTATAATCCGTAAACTTGTCGGAATAGTATAAATAGTTTTAGCGAATAAGAATTTAATTAATTCGAATTAATTGTTTATATTTTCGGTTTGTTGGTCGGTTCGTTTGTCGGTTCGTTCGTCGTACGAGAGGAAAAAAGACTCGCGTCGGGTGCTATAAAACTTGCAGTAAACGTAGCTATAATATGCGAACTTGTTGAAATAGTATAAACAGGTCTAGCGAATAAGAATTTAGCTAGTTTGAATTAATCGGATATGTTGTTATTAGATTATTTGCGAATGTACGTACGAAGGTCTGGAAAGTGGCCCATTTATTTAGGTGGCCCATCTACATGGGAGATCTGTTATAATTATTAATTAAAATATTATTAATATGTTAATAAAGCTAAAATTTATTATTAAAAATTTATATAATTTATATTTTATAATAAATACTATTTTTTATTTGTCGTTTTTTTTTTAATTTTAATATAATAATAAACTTTTAAAATATCGAATATCGTTATTTATTACGTTTTTTTAAAACTAATTTTTAAATTATTTATTTGCGGTATAAATTTTTTATTTTTGATTATAATAAAGTTATAATGTCGCTAATTTTTACAATTTTTTTTTTTTATTTGCTATTTTTGTTTGCTATTTTTTTTTTTTTTAATTTTTTAAATATTTGTAATATCGATATTATTGCTAATAATTTAAAATATTATATAAAATTTTTTTTTAAGTTTTTATTTAACTAATTTCGTAGTTTTTTTAATTGTGTTTATTTAATTTATATAATTTAAAAGCTTTAAAATACGTCTTTTTTTAAATTAATTACGTAATTATATTTATTATTTTTTTTATAAATAAACTTTTAAATTTAGCGTATTTTTTTAATATTTTAATCGTAAATTTTTTGTTAATTTATTATAATATTTTGTTTTATATTTTATTTAACTATGTAAACTTGTATATAATTTATATTTAATATTTTGCAAAAATTAAGTTTTTTTTTAGTTTAATTATATTAAATAAATTTTATTAAAAACGGCTAATTTTTTAGTTTATTTTAAAATTGTCTTTTTATAATTAAGCTAATTTTAATATTATATCGTATAATATTTTTATAATATCGTGTTTAAACTTTTTTAAATAATTTTAAATAGTTATTAAAAATTTTATAATTTTTTATATAATTGTTCCGTTATCGTAATTTATAATTTTTTTATCAAAAGTCGTAAATTTATAAAGTTTTTTTTTTTTTTTTTTTTAATTTATGCTAAATTTAATTTGTTAACTAAATTTAAAAAAATAAAATTTTTATAATCGTTTAAATCAAATAAAGCTTTTAGTTTTTTTTCGTCGTAAATTACGTTTATTATGAATTATTTCTTTAAGCTATATTTTTATTTTTTATAAAAATTTAAAAACTTTTTAAGCTAACTATTAATTTTATTTTATAGCTGCTTTTCGTTTTTTTTTATTTATTAATAAATTTATTGTCGGTTTTGTTTTTTCGCAAATTTTACCGATTTATTATTTCTTTAACGGTTACGGATAAAAAATAGTTATTTATAATTATTTTTTGTAATCTTTTTTTATATATTTTTATATTAAAAAATTTTATAAAATATATAAACTATATATTAAATATATTAATATTGTTTATAAATCATAAACTTTTTTTTTCAATTTTTAAAATATTATAAATTTTATTTAAATATAGCATTTTTATAAATTATTTAGTATATTATTATTAGTTTTTTAATTTTAGTTTTTTTATAAAAATTTTAAATTTTTTTTTAACTATTTAAGTTAAAAATTAAAGATTTTTAATTTTTTTTAATATATTTTTTATATTTATATATTATATAATTTATCTATAATATTTTATAATATTTTTTATAACGTAATTATAATCGTTTATTATTATTTTTAAATATAGTTTTAGTATATAAATGATTAATTAAAATAAATTGATTAAACTTTTTTATTTTTAAAATATTTATAGTTGCTTTAATTATTATATTTTTTATATTTTTTATAATATTATAAAAACTATTATTTTAATTTAATAATAAGCTTTTGTTATATTTTTGCTTTAATTAAAACTATTATTTTTTATTTTAAGCAAAATTTATTTTTTTATTTATATAACGTAATTTTTTTTCGAGTTATTATTTTATATATTAACTAGTTTAATTATTTATTATTAGTTTAGCAGTTATAAATTTTGTAATAGTATTTTAAAAAAACTTTTAAATATTTTTTAAGCTAATTTTGTTTATATATTATTTTATTTTTAATATTATAATACGTATATTAATTTGTTTTTGTTTATTAAGTTTTTATATTTAATATTGTTTTATCGATTAAAAAATAAATATAGTTTTTAAAATATTTTTTGTTATTTTTTAAATTATAAAGTTTTTTATTTTAACCTTTTTTGTTTAAGTTAAAGCTTTCGCGTTTCTTTTTTTTAACCTAATTTCAGCTATTTATTTTACGTTTAAGCGTTTTTTTGTTCCGTAAGCACCTTTATAACTTTAGGTTTTTATTTTAAAGTTTATACTATTTTTACTAGGCCACGTTTTAAAAGTGCCGCTTTTTTGTGTTATATTCTTTTTTTTTAAACTGTCGATAAACCATTTTTTATTTTAAATAGCTTATTTGTAAATTTTTTCTACTGTCCGTTTTAAATATAAACGCGTTATTAGTTAATTTATTAACGCTTATATTTTTTCTTATATTGCTTAGTTTTTTATAAATATTTTACTATTTTATTTAATTTTTAAGTTTTTATCGTTATAATAAGTTTTTATTATATTAATTTATTAGCTTTTTTTTTTAGCTTTAAATATTTTAACTTTTAGTATTTATAGATTTTTACGTAGTTTTTTATTATAATTTCTAGCGTAATGTTCGGATTTATTGCAGTTATAATATTTAATATTTTTAAACTTTTTTTTTAGCTTTTTTTTTTTTTGCTATATTACGTCGAGTTTTATTAGTTTTATGTAAATACCGTGCGCCGTAAACTATTAACGTTTTTTTTTTTTTAATTAGATTTATAATTTGTTTTTATTTTTGCCGAATGTAAATTTTCTTTTCGTCGTTTATATATTTAAATATCGATTTCGATTATTTTAGTTATATAGTTTATAAATTTTGCTAGTTAAGTTATTTTTACTTTTACTATAAAATATTATAATTTTTGCTTTGTCGTTAATATTAATATAAGCTAAAACTTTTTAAAATATTGCTGCATAAATTAATATTAATCTTGTTTATCGCAGATTTTGTAGTTCGTTTTATTTTTGCCGTTTTTCCGCTAAGTTTAAAAACACCGCTTTTAATGCGTTTTTAAATGCTTTATACAAAATAAATATTTTTTTCGTATTTAAGCTTTAATTTTTTCGCGCTTTAAACGTAGCTTTTAACAATCGTAATTTAAACTAAGCTAACCCTTTTTCTTTTAATAATAATATTATATAATTAATTTTTTTATCGCTACTTTTAAATGTTTTTTAATAAAATAATTAATATGCTTTAATTTATGCTAAAAACTTTTTACATTAATTTAATATTTTTTTAAACTTAAGTAGTTTAGCAAGTTTTAAGTTTTTACTAAGGTTAGTTTTTTTAATATTAATATTTCCGGCTGCTGCGGTTTTAAATTAGCTAAATATAGTATGTAATCGATTAGTTAATTCTTCAAATGGTACGCGTAACTGCTAATTTTTTATAGTAAAAGGTGTAAAATTATTTATTATTATATCGTATTTTTTTTTTAGTGATTTTATTACCGTTATTTAAATTACTATCGACATTTATAGTTAGGTTATTAATAAATTTATAATAAATAGCTATAATTTAGTATTATTTTAATTAACTATTTAACGTAAAATAAAACTATTTAAAATATTATAAAACGTATATTAAAGTTTAATTTTATATATGCTTTTGTAATATCGGGGTTATAAATATTTAAAATATAACCAAAAATACTCTTATATTTATATTTAAAATATACGTTAATAATAATATTATAAGCAATAAAAATAATAATATTTTCGATTAACTGCTTCGTAAAAAATAATTTTTTATAGTTATTTCCAAAAAAAAATTATAAACATAAGTTAAATAATAATAAATAAATGAGTAGCTATATAAAAAAACCCTATCTTTTATACTTATTCTTTTATCTTTATGTCTTTGCTTTAATTTATCTATATTTTCTAATAAAATAATTAGATTATGTTTTCTTAGATCTGTCTAATTTAAATAATCTATAGATTATTTAAATCACCTAGATCACTTACGGTTACGTGACTCTATAATGCCACGTTTCCGTTCCCTACTAATGGTTTCCCCTTTATGGTCTCCTTCTAGGCCATAAACCCCACTGTTAGTTCGTAACAGTTTTTTACGTAATTTAAATAACCGGTTAGTTATATTTTCGATTGCGTTATATTTAAATAAAAATAATCGATTAACTAAATTAATAATATATTATACGATTAAATCTTTTTTAAATTAAATTAATTTAAACTTTAATAATCGTATTTTAATAAATAATATAAAACCGTTAGTTCGTCGGATAAAAGTTATATAAAGCACGTTATATAACTTAACAACGCGTTAAAAAAATAAACGAAAGTTATTTTTACAAGCCCGTAAAGCAAACTATATATCGGCTTTTTTACAAAGCTTAGCTATTGTTGTAAATAAAAAGACAAAAGATTTTATTATATACGTACAAAGGTTTAAAAAAGTGACCTATTTAATTAAGTGTGCTATTTAAGTAAAAAATGCGTTAATTAATTTAAACAAATTAAATATTAATTTATTAAATATTTTTATACTATTTTAACAAACTTATGTATTATAGCCAGGTTTATTATAAGTTTTATACCGCTAGGCGTAAGTTTTTTTTTTTTTTTTTTTTTTTTTTTTTAACTACGTTTTTAAATGATTACATATTTTCTGCTTTTAATATAATAAATTTTTTTTTAAAATCGGGTTTATTTTTTTATGATAGTATTAATTAAATTCATAATTTATTTCCTAGAATATTACGACTTTTCTTTTAATAATATAAAATAATATAAAATTTAATTATATTATATAATGCATTTTTATATAAATTAAATATATTAAAAAATAGGCCCTTTTTTTAAACTTATATATATATATAATAAAATTTTTAATTTTTTTATTAATAATAATAATTAAATATTATAAAAAAGCTAATATATAGTTTATGTTATAAGCTTATAAAAATAATTTTTGTTTGTTTTTTTTAAGGCGTTATTAAATTATATAACATATTTTATATAATTTTTATTTAATGAATAAACGGTTTTATATTATTTATTAAATACGGGTATTAAAATTTAAATTAACTTAATTTGAAAAAATTTATTTACATAATATATTATTAATTTAATTAATGGATCGTTTTTATTAAAATGTAACGCTATTAAAAATATAATTAACCGGTTATTTAAATTATATAAAAAACGTGTCATAAAATTTTAAACGAAAATCCAATTAAATATTACGTTTAATTCGTTTTTATATAAAGAATAATTGTAAAAAAATAAATTTTAAAAAGGATTCTTTATAACTTTAATAAAATTGAATTTATAATAAATAAAATAAAGTTTAATTTTATTATAACTATGTTTAATAATATATAAAAGTTAAAAGTTTTATAATTAAATATTTTAAATTATATCGTTATAATGCTATATTATTTTATTTTATATTATTTTCAAAAATAAAACTATTTATCATTTAAATATAAAAATATTAAAACTATAAAAAATGATTAAACGATAAATAAATAGTACTTAAATTAAATTAAAGATTTTAATACATATATAAAATATTATACAAGAAAAATACCGTTTATTTATTTTTAATAATTATAAAAAGTATTATTTAACTAAATTTAAACTATATTATAAAAATTATAATATTATTATTTTTTATATATTTTTCTATTTGTTTTATAAATTTTAGCTTTTTAATATTAAATATTTAATATAAACGTATATTATATATATTAAAAAGGAAAAACTTTTAACGGTGTTTTTTTACGCGTTTAACGCGTTAACGATTTTTAATAACGTATAAAAAGTTTTTAAAAATAAAATTAATATTATATAACCCAAAATATAACATTTTTTTAACTAAATTATTATTTAATTATTTCGTAAATCGAACTTTTAGAATTTTTTTATAAGTTTTAGTTTTTAATATTAAATATTTTAAAAATTTAAAACGTTTATATAGTAATATATTAGATATTTAATATGTTACGAAACGTACACTAGTGTCCGACACTATGTATACTCTTGTAATATTAGGGTTATAGATGCTTAAAGTATAACCAGGGATACTTTTAGGTTTATATTTAAAGTATATGTTAACGATAGTATCGCAGGCAATAAAATGATAATATTTTAAATTAACTGTTTCGTAAAAAATAATTTTTTATAGTTATTTCTAAAAACTAACTATAGACATAAGTTTAATAATAATAAATAAATAATTAGTTATATAAAAAACCTCTTTTTTTATATTTTATTTTTTTATTTTTATATTTTTTAGTGCTTTATTTATTTTATAAAGCTGTAAAAATATTTTGCTTTATTTGTTTTATAAAGCTATAAAAGCATTTTGCTTTTTATAATAATTTATTTGCGTAGTTTTTTTTTCCGACCTAATTTTATTAGTTTATAATATTTTTTTTTTTTTTTACTGTTGTTATTTTTAATAATTTTTTAAGTAAGTTTTTTTTTTTTTTTTCGTTATTATTTTTTTAAAGTACTAATTATAGCAAGTCGGGTAATAAAAAGTTTTTTAAAATTTTTTACTAATCGTTATCGTACGACTTTTTTAAGTATTAAAGCTTTTAGTTTTAAAACAATGCTTTATTTTCGGTATTTTAATAAAAAGCTTATTTATTTAATATTAAACGGTATTAATCGTTATAAAAATTATAACAATGTGAATTTAAAAGTTTACGACGAAATTTACGTTTTTATTTTTTTTTATATAATATTATTTCCGAACCTTAATATTTTCGTTAACGTAAATAAAAAGGTTTTAATAAGCTTATTTAAATAAACGCAAAAGTTTAAAAATTATTATTTCGCTTTAACCGTTTAAATAAACAAGTAAAATTTTTTTTTAAAAAAAAAAGTAAAAATAGCTTAGCGCGGTTTTTAAAATATAAAAAAGTTAAAAAAAACAAAAGCGCTTTAAAAAAAAAAAAACAATTAACGCTTTAGCTTTTTTCAATTAAAAAAGCTTTAACGCTGTTGTAATCGTTTTTTTTTTTATATTTTTTTTTTTTTTTTTTTTTTTTTTTTTTTTTTTTTTTTTTTAGTTTTAGTTAATTAAAATATTGTTGGTAAAAGTGTTTAATAAAATATTCGAAATTTGTTTTATTTTATTGTAAATTTAAAATTTCTTTTATTTTATAAATATTTTTATTTTCGTTTATTTTTAATTAAGTTTTAAACGTAGCGTTTAAATATGCTTTAGTTAATAATAATATATAAAAAATTATTTAAATAACTATAGTATTTAATAACTTTAGTTTATATATTACTAATAAAAATATTTTTTCGACTTTAAAAAGTTTAATATTTTTAAAATCGAGTTTTCGTTATTACGTTGTTTTTAAATATTGCGTTTTACAAAATAAACTTTATCTTTTTTTTTTTTTAAAATCAGCTTTAATAATTTATTTTTATCGTAATATCTTTTTATTTTTTGTTAAACGAATATAAGTTTTTTTATAACTATTTTTATAATTTTAGTAACTTTTTTGGTAAATTTCTGCTGTTAATATAATAATATCGTTAATTTAATATTATTATATATTTATATCGTATTTATAGTTTGTTTTAAATAATAATATTTTTATTATTTCGTTTATTAAATTATTATATATTAGTTTTACGTTTAATAATAATTTTATTTAGTTATTTTAATTTTAATTAATATAATAACGTAAATATTATTTTAATATTTAATTTAATTTTTTTATATAACTATTTATTTGTAAATAATAAGCTGTAAATATTTTGTGTTTAATTTTTAAAACTTTAATAAATAATTGCTAAAATTCAAATGCTATTGTTTTGCTTTTATCGATAATAATTATTTTTAAATATTTATATTTATTAAAAACATATTTTATTATTATATATACTAAATTTTTTGCTAAACTTAATTTTTTATATAATATAAAATAAGCATATTTTATAAATTTATTTACTATAACTAACGCATCTCTTACTTAAATAAAACAATTAATTAAATGGGCCATTTTCTAGACCTTTGTACATATATTCGCAAATAATTTAATAACAATATATCTAATTAATTTAAACTAGTTAAATTTTTATTCGCTAGACCTGTCTATACTATTCCGACCAGTTCGCGTATTATAGTTACGTTTACTATAAGTTTTATAGCACTTAACGCGAGTTTTTTTTCTTTTCGTACGATAAACGAACCGACGAATAACCCGACGAACGAACCGAAAATATAAACAATTAATTCGAATTAATTAAATTCTTATTTGCTAAACCTGTTTATACTATTTTGACAAGTTTGCGTATTATAGCTACGTTTATTACAAGTTTTATAGCACCGGACGCAAGTCCTTTTTCCTTTTGTACGACAAACGAACCGATAAATAACCTAACGAACGAACCGAAAATATAAACAATTAATTCGAATTAATTAAATTCCTATTCGCGAAACCTGTTTATACTATTCCGACAAATTTGCGCATTATAGCTACGTTTGCTATAAGTTTTATAGCACTTAACGCGAGTTTTTTTTCCTTTCGTACGACAAACGAACCGATAAATAACCCGACGAACGAACCGAAAATATAACAATTAATTCGAATTAAATAAATTCCTATTCGCTAAACCTATTTATACTATTCCGACAAGTTTGTGCATTATAGCTACGTTTGCTGCAAGTTTTATAGCACCCGACGCGAGTCTTTTTTTTTTTTCGTACGACGAACGAACCGACAAACGAACCGATAAACGAACCGATAAACCTATATGAAACAAATAATTGTTTATTATATAAAAGGCAAAAAATTTACGGGCTTCGAAAGACGTAGTTATGTAGGTTTGTAAGTTTGTCGGTTCGTTCGTCGGTTCGTTCGTCGTAAGAAAGGAAAAAGGACTCGCGTCGGGTGCTATAAGACTTGCAGCAAACGTAGCTATAATGCGCAAATTCGTCGGAATAGTATAAACAGGTCTAGCGAATAAAAATTTAACTAGTTTAAATTGATCGGATATGTTGTTGTTAGATTATTTGCGAATGTACGTACAAAGGTCTGGAAAATGGCCCATTCAATGGGGTAGCCCATCCAAGTGGGAGATGGGTTATCGTATAATATTTTTATAATATTAAATTTAAAATATTTTACTTAATTTTAAATAATTAATAAAAGTTTTACAGTTTTTCGTATAAATTTTTTATTGTTAAAATTTATAATTTTTTTCTTAAAAGTTATAAATTTATAAAGTTTTTTTTTTTAATTTATGCTAAATTTAATTCGTTAATTAAATTCGAAAAAATAAAACTTTTAGTTTTTTTTTATTATAAATTACGTTTATTACTAATTATTTTTTTTTAAATTATGTTTTCATTTTATATGAAAATTTAAAAATTTTATAAACTAGTTATTAATTTCGTTTTATAATTGCTTTTTATCGTTTTTTATTTATTAATAAACTTGTTATCGGTTTTATTTTTTCGTAAATTTTGCCTATTTATTATTATTTTAACGATTATAAATTAAAATTAATCGTTGTTGATTTTTTATTTATTTAATTTTTTTTTTTATATTAAAAAACTTTATAAAATTTATAAATTATATATTAAATATATTAATATTATTTTTAAATCGTAAACTTTTTTTTTGCAATTTTCGGAATATTATAAATTTTATTTAAATATAATATATTTATAAACTATTTAATATATTATTATTAAATTTTTAATTTTAGCTTTTTTATAAAAATATTAGATTTTTATAAAAAATATTTAGGTTAAAAATTAAACATTTTTAATTTTTTTTTATATACTTTTCGTATTTATATACTATATAATTTATTTATAATATTTCGTAATATTTTTTATAGCGTAATTATAATCGTTTATCGTTATTTTTAAACATAGTTTTATTATTTAAACGATTGATTAAAATAAAAATATCGATTTTTTTTATTTTTAAAATATTTATATTTGCTATAATTATTATATTTTTATATTTTTCATATTATTATAAAAACTATTACTTTAATTTAATAATGAATTTTTATTAAATTTTTACTTTAATTAAAACTATTATTTTTTATTTTAAGCAAAATTTGTTTTTTTAAGTATATAACGTAAACTTTTTTTAAATTATTGCTTTATATATTATTTAATTTAACTATTTATTATTAGTTTAATAATTATAAGCTTTAAAAAAATATTTTAAATTAATTTTGTTTATATATTATTTTATTTTTAAAATTTCGATACGTATACTAATTTATTTTTATTTATGGTATTTTTATATTTAATATTATTTTATTGATTAAAAAATAAATATAGTTTTTAAAATATTTTTTATTATTTTTTAATTTAAAAAGTTTTTCGGTTTTTTTTTTTTTGTTTAGGTTAAAAAAATTTTTTTTTTTTTTTTTTTAGTTTAGTTTTAGCTATTTATTTTAAATTTAAGCGTTTTTTTATTTATTTAATACAATAATTATTTATTATTATAATTTTTATGAAATTTCTTTTATAAATATTTTTATCGCTTTAAGTTTTTGTTTTAAAACTTATATTATTTTTAATAAACTACGTTTTAAACGTATTGTTTTTTTAAATTATACTTTTTTTTAAGCTATCGGTAAACTATTTTTTATTTTACACGGTTTATTTGTAATTTTTTTTTATTATTTGTTTTAAATATAATTATATTATTAATTAATTTATTAATATACGTATTTTTTTTTATATCGTTTAATTTTCGATTAATTCTTTGCTGTTTTATTTAATATTTAAAACTTTATTATCGTAATACGTTTAGATTATATTAATTTATTAATTGTTTTTTTTAGCTTTAAATATTTTAGTTTTAAATATTTATAAATCTTTACGTAAATTTGTATTATAATATTTAACAATTCTTTTCGATTTTTGCTGTTTTCTTTTACTTTGCTACATTATATTAAATTTTATTAATTTTATATAAATATTATATATTATAAACTATTATCGTTTTTTAAAATCGTTAGCTTTATTTTATCTTTTTTTTTTAATATTATTTATATAATTAAATATTAATTTAAATTATTATAAAAATATATTGCATTAATTTTATTAATTATAATAAACTAATAATTTTATTTTTAACTTTATTTTTTAATTTATTATAAAATATTATAATTTTAGTTTAGTTATTAATATTAAATATAGCTAAAACTTTTTAAAATTTAATTATGTAAATTAATGTTAACTTTGTTTATCGTAATTTTTATAGTTTATTTTAAGTTTATCGTTTTTTTTTCGGAATTAAAAAATAAATTTTTAAGCTTAGTTTTAAATAAATCTTTGCTTAAAAATTTTTTTTTCGTATTTTCAGGCTATTTATTTTTAAATTTGTTCGTTGTTTTAAATAAGTATAGTTTAAATTAAGTTATAACTTTTTTTTTTTTGCAAAAATGCCGTATACAAAATTCGTTTTTCGTTATTTTTATAAACGTTGTTATAATAATATTAATAAATTTCAATTTGCGCTAAAATCTTTTTAAATTTGCTAAAAAGTTTATTAAATTTAAATAGTTTAGCGATTTTTAAATTTTTTTTTAATTGTTATCGTTTAACGTTTTTGCATTTAGCTTTTTTCGAAAGTTTTTAATAAAATTTACTAAATAATTATACTATTTTTCGGTAATTTTAAATGTATTGTTTTTTTTTTTTAGTTTTTGTAAAATAATCAAGGCTTTTTAATTATTTTAAAAATAATATTAAAGTTTACGATAATTTTGCTTTTTTTTTTTAATTATTAATGCCGACATAGTTTAAATATTGTTTTAATTAACCGTTTAATATAAAATAAAATTATTAAAAGTATTATTAAACGTATATTAATGTTTAATACTATATATGTTTTTATAATATCGAAGTTATAAATATTTAAAATATAACCAAAAATATTTTTAAATTTATATTTAAAATATTCGTTAACGATAATATTATAAATAATAAAACGATAATATTTTAAATTAACTATTTTAAAAAAAATACTTTTTTATAATTATTTTTAAAAACTAACTATAAACATAAATTTAATAATAATAAATAAATAACTAATTATATAAAAAAACCTTTTTTTTATATCTTATTTTTTTATTTTTATATTTTTAATGCTTTATTTATTTTATAAAACTGTAAAAGCATTTTGCTTTGTTTACTTTGTAAAACTATAAAAGCATTTTGCTTTATTTGCTCTATAAAGCTGTAAAAGCACTCTGCTCTGTTTTCTTTGTAGAGCTGTGAGAGCACTCTGCTCTTATTACGTAACAAAGCAGCGTCCTTGCTCTCCACAGTGGTCCACTCGCGTGGCCCCTTCTTCCGACCCAACCCTGTTGGTTCATAACATAATACAAACGTAATGCATTTTTTACGTAAATTAGCTATAAAAACAAATCGGCCATTTGTTTAAACTTTTGTATATATATTTATGAGTAATTAAATAATAATATATATAATTAATATAAATTAATTAGATTTTAATTTATTAAACGTTTTTATATTATTTTAATAAGTTTATGTATTATAGCCGGGTTTATTATAAATTTTATAACGTCAGGCGCAATTTTTTTCTTTTTGTAAGACGGTTATTTTAACGATTTTAATAATTTTTTTACTTAATTATGTTTTTAAATATTTGAAAAAAGTTTTATTTTATAATTAAATTTTTTTATATAACAACATTAATTAAGCTTATAATTTGTTTTATAAAATATTACGACTTTTTTTTTTTTTTAAATAACGCAAAACGATATATAACGTTAATTATACTACGCGTTGTTTAGTTTATAGCTTTTATAATAAATATTAAAAAGGTATTTTTACATTAAATGATTTTTTTTAATATATAAAAGTAATATATAATAATATAAGAAATAAAAGTTCCATTTACTAAGTAATTAAACAATAATTTAATTAAAAAACCATATATTTTAGGTTATACAGTATTACTTTTATACCTACAATGTGTGGTGTTTTAGTGTTTTTGTATATGCATGTATATAAATAAAAATAGGTTTATATAAGTTGTTAATATATATATATATATATATATATATATAGGTTAATGTATATTTTTATATAAATTAATGTTTATTTTATATATGTTTTTAAAGCTTAACGTAGTATGTTTTAATGTTATTAAAAATAGCTACTATTCTTTTTAAAACAATGTTAATATTAAGTCATTATGTTAAGGTATATAAGGTCTTAAATTTTAAAGTAAAAGGTTTTTATTTATTTATTATTATTATTATTATGTTTAAGGTTATTTTTTTATTATATATATAATTAATATGTTTTTATTGTTATTATTTGTTTTATTTTTTTATTTAATTATTATAGTTTTAAACATAAAAACGATTTAAAAATTGCGTTTTATTATATTAAAAAAAGTTATATATTTATTTTAATTTTTATTATTTTTTTATTAAGCGGTTTTTTTTTTTTTTTTTTGCTTTTTTTGTTTCTTATTTAGTTAGGGCTTATAAACAGTATACAAATTAAGGATAACTTTAATAGGTATATTGCGATTTAATAGCCGGTTTTTTTTTTTTTTTTGATTTTGCATTTGTTAAGTTTGTTTTAAAAAAAGGTTAAGAATTTTGTTTTTGTGTTTTTTCAATATATTTTTATTGTAAATATGTTTATCGTTATTTTAATTTTTATCAATTTAATTATTATTATTATAATTTAGTTTATTTATTAATTAAAATCTTTATTGTCGTTTTTATTTAAAAATAACGTTTAAATATTAACGTAATAACCGTTAGTATTTCTTTAACGGTTTTTTTTTATATATTTATGTTTTATATAATTAAGTTACATAGTAAGAAAAGTATATTTTAATGTTTTTAATGAATATTACGTTTTTTGTTTTTTCGCACAATATAAGTTATTTATTAAAGATATAAATTATGCGTTGTTTTTTATTAATATTTAAATTTGTTACATTAACAATAAAAATAATTATAAAGTATATTTTAAAAGTAAAAAAGTTACGTTTAAATTGTATATGTTGAGAAGTTAATTCTTCCATATTATAAAATTTAAAGTGTTTAAAAATAGAATAGTTATAAATAATTTGTTAAAAATTAAGTTTAAAGATTACGGTTTAATTTAAAAGGTTTTGTTAATTAAAAGTTTATTTTAGATATTTTTATTTAAGCTAGTAGTTTTGTAAATTTTCTTTTTTTAAAGCTATTTTAAAGTTTATCAACTTAAAAATTTTAATTAATTAAATTTAATATTTTAAAATAAAACGGGATTTATAGTCCATTTTTTTATTAGCTTAATTTAAATTGTAAAGTTATGTATTTTAATATGTTTTTAAATAATAAATATGTTTAACGTTTTTTTTTTAGCTAAATAAAATATAAATCTATAGATTTTTTTCGTTAAGATTTAAATAATTTAAATTTTTATTACAATTTTAAGTAATAAAAAATCATTATTATTTTTTTATAAATTAATTTAGCTTTTTTTGTTGTTTTCTTTAATAAAACTTTTGTTATTTTTATAAAAATATAGTTTTCTTTTAATTATATAATATTTACGTTTATATAAAATCTTAGATCTTAGTTTACGATATATATATAAAATAGTTTTTATATAAAAAATAGAATTTTTTTTAAATATTTATTAATAATAAAAAAGTTTTTTTTAGCATTTTAAAATTTATACATAACTTATCTCTTATTTAAATAAGCTACCTTATTAAATAGGCCATTTTCTAGACTTTTATACGTATATTTACAAATAATTTAACAATAATATATCTGATTAATTTAAACTAGTTAAATTTTTATTCGCTAAACCTGTTTATATTATTCCGATAAATTTGCGTATTATAGCTATGTTTGTTATAAGTTTTATAGTACCCGACGCAAGTTTTTTTTTTTTTGTACGACGAATAAACCGACGAACGAACCGACGAACGAACCGAAAATATAATCAATTAATTTAAATTAATTAAACTTTTATTCGCTAAACCTGTTTATACTATTTTAACAAGTTTACGCATTATAGTTACGTTTATTGTAAATTTTATAGCACCCGACGTAAGTTTTAACGCAAATTTCGACGTAAATTTTGACGTAAGCTTTTATACGATAAACAAACCGACAAACAAGCCGATAAACCTATACAACTACGTTTTTTAACGTTTATAAAGCCTGTAAAGCTTGTAAAGTTTTTGCTTTTTATATAATAAATAATTATTCGTTTTATATAAATTTATCGGTTCGTTCGTCGGTTCGTTTATCGGGTTATTTATCGGTTCGTTCGTCGTACGAAAAGAAAAAAAACTCGCGTCGGGTGCTATTAAACTTACAGCAAACGTAGCTATAATATGCAAACTTGTCGAAACAGTATAAACAGGTTTAGCGAATAAAAATTTAACTAGTTTAAATTGATCGGATATGTTGTTGTTAGATTATTTGCGAATGTACGTACAAAGGTCTGGAAAGTGTCCCATTTAATAGGGTGTTTCATCCAAGTGGGAGATGGGTTAGTGTTTAAATATATTTTTATTATTAAATAATATATCGTTTATAATAAATTATTTTTTTAAATTATTTAAAAAATGGCGTTTTATTATTTATTTACATAATAATATAGCTTAAAGCTTTAAGTTTATATTGTGTTAAATACTTTTGTTTTATTATAAAGGTAAAAAGACTTAAATTTTATATAAATATAAATATTAGCTTTAAATTATTTTTTACATAAAGTTAAGGTTAGTTATTTATAAAATATATTAATTAAGTTTTATTTTGACTAGTTTTTTATTTATCTTAGCATTTTTTTTATCTAGCTATTTTTAATAAAATATATTTTAATATGAAAAGTTTAAATCTATTGTTTACGTATAATATTATATTAAAGTAATATAAAAGTAAATTTTTAAGTGCTGTTTTTTTAAATTGTATTATAAATTTTATTTTAAAAAATTGCTTTGTACTTTTTTTTTTACAGCTATTAAGTTTTAATACATTTTTTTCAAAATATTTAAATCAATTTTTAATTTTGCAAATATAATTTTAAACAGCTAATTTCTTTTTTGTTTGTTTAATATTAAAATAAAACTTTTTAGTATTGAAAAATCAAAGGTTTTTAAGGTTTTTCTAAAACTATTTTTTTATAATATAAAAATAAGATATTTCGTTTTTATAATGCTTTTTAATAGTATATTATTAGCCAAATTTAAGCTTTTTAATATTTACTAAAATATTATTAATAATAACATTTATTTAAAATATATTAAAAGTATAAATTTAATAATTACTTTAAATTTAGCCGTTTTATTAAATAAATCGATTATAATTTAATTTAATATTAAGTTTTATAATAATGTTATATTTAGTTATTTAAAGTAAAGCTAAAAAAAATAATATTTTATATAATTTTTATTATATAAATGCAAGTTTATATTATATTAATCTAATATTAAATAATATAATGATGAAATATTTAGTATAATAAAGTTGAAAAAAAAAGTTTTATAAAAAAAAAAAAAACTTTATTTAAAAAATTTAAATAAATAGCAGTGTTAAAACAAATATATATTATAATTATGCTTAAGACGTTTTGTTAACATAAAAAGGGTGATTTAGTATTTTTATATACTTTTTTAAAGGATTTTATTATAGTTGTTATTAGTTATAGTGTTTTATAACACTGTAGCTAATTTAATATTATTTTTCGTAACATTTTTATATGTTATTAAAAGCTATTAACGTATTAAACGCGTAAAAAACGCGGTTAAAATTTTTTTTTTTAAATATATATAATATACGACCGTACTAAATATTCAATATATTTATTATACAACCATTTTGAAATATAAAATATTCAATATTAAAAAGCTAAAGCTTATTAAAAATAATAATGTTATAGTTTTTATAATATAATTTAAATTTAATGGAATAATAACTTTTATAAGTATTAAAAATAAATAAGCGATATTTTTATATACATTATTTTATAAATTTATTAAAATACTTTATTTAACTTAAGCTTTATTTATTTATTGTTTAATTATTTTTTACAGTTTTAATTTTTCAATTACCGAGTAATTTAATATTTTTATGTTAAAATAATAAATAGTTTTATTTTGCTAAAATAGTATAAAATAAAATAAAATAACTATATAATCATATAATTTAAATTATTTAATTATAAAATTGTTAATTCTATGCGTAATTAAAAATAATTATAATAAAATTAAACGGAATTTTATCGAAATTATAAATAATTTTTTTTAAGTTTTATGTTTTATAATTATTTTTTATATAAAAACGGATGAAACGCAATAGTTAATTAGATTTTCGTTTAAAATTTATTGATAATCTATTTAACGATTAAGTTCAGTTTTAAAGTTTAATTATTTTTATATAAAATTTAAAATTTAATTTTTTTTATATAAAACGTTTTTCGTATAATTTAAATATTTAATTAATTATATTCTCAATAATATTATATTTAAATAAAAAGATCTAATACATAATTAAATATAGTTATAATAAATTTAAACATAGTTTTATTAAAATTATAAGAAAAAATCCTGAAAAAATATTTTAATAATTATTTTCTATATAAAAATAAACTAAACGTAGTATTTAATTAGACTTTTGTTTAAAATTTATTAGTAATCGATTTTATTATTAAATTAAGTTTTAGAATTTAAATTTTTTTTTTTTTTACAAATCGTTCTTTAAATAGTTTAAACAGCTGGTTCATTTTATTTTTAATAAAATTATATTTAAATAAAAACGATTAATTAATTAAATTAATACTATATTATACGATTAAATTCTTTTTCTGGTTAAGTTAATTTAAATATTAATAATTATGTTTTGGTAAATAAAATAAAACCGTTTAAATGTTAAATTGAAAATCATATAAAATATATTATATAATTTAATAGCGCCTTAAACAATAAACGAAAGTTTTTTATATAAAACTTAGCTATTATTATAAGTAAAAAAAGAAAAGATTTTATAATACATATAACAAATCTTTTTTAAAAATAGCACATTTAAGTAAAAAATGCGTTATATATTTTTTTTAATAAAAATCAATATTTCGTGTTAAAATAACGTATTTAAAAAATATTTATTATTTAATAATTAGTATATTATTATATTACTTAATAAAAAAAGAATATTTTTGTTTAATGAAGTTTTTTTAAACCTTTCTAAAAAATATTTTAAATTTATATATAATATAACTTGTTTATATAATTTGTTTATATTTTTTATATTTTGATATAAAATTTTCATTGTTATTATGATATATAATGTTATTGTATAAATAATTAACATTAAAAGTTTATTAATAAAGTTTCATTTTACAAATTATTAAATGCTTTTTTTAGCTTTTATTATAATATCACTAACATTTTAATATTTTTATAGCTATAATTTGTTTATTAAATCTATTTTCTTTATACCTTTATTATAAATTTATTTTTTATTTTTTTCTTTCAAAAAGCATTTCTATATATAATATTTCAAACACATCTTTGTTTCATTAATAGTCCAAAACTTTGTATATTATAGCCGATATATAGTTATAAAATAAATATATTAAAAATAAAATCGTACAATATTAAAATAATTTATTAAACGTTATTTAAAATATAATATTATTTATATATAAAGTTATATTGCTTAAAAATAAAATTACTATATTATAAAAAACAAATTTAATATTTAATTAACGTTGTTATACAAAAAATAAACGTATTTAAAATAAAAGTTATTTACTATATAAAAAAATTAAAATTTTATAATCGAATATATTATTAATAAACAAATATTGCAAAAAATTCGTATAAATAAGCGTTTTAACAAAATAAATATCGCGCGTACGATAATATAGTATATATAATAATATTAAATATAATACGCGCATTTTTTTAAATGCTACGGAAATATTTAATAATTACATATTTAACTAAATTTAATTAATTTTTGTGTTATGGTAGAATTATTAAACATATTCGTAAGAAAGTGCTAAAAAGTTAAAAATAGGCTTGTGTTAAAAATAGGCTTGTGTAGCGCGTTATATAAAACAGTTTAAGCTTATATAATTAGTTATAGCAAAATTTAGCACTATAAAAAATAATATTTATAACTTTAATAAAATTAATTTTATAATAAATAAAATATTGTTTAAAATAATTATTATAATTCTCGATTAACGTAAATAATTAAATTTTATAATATTAAATAATCATAAACAGTTAAATATAATTCAAAATATTAAGTAGTACGAATTTACGATTTCGCTAAATATTATTTTCAATTTTAATATATTAATAATAAATTAATAAATAATTAAATTATCTGCATAATTAAAAATAGTTAAATAAATAATAAAAAAGGTTTACAATAAATTTATTATTGCGCTAAATATATAATTAATGTTATAAAAATGTTTACTATTTATTAATATTTAACGGCTATAAACGCTATTATATTATTAAATTTAAACTATATGCAAAAGATATATTACTATAATACTATATATATTACTTTATTTGTTATATAAATCATAGCTGTTTAATATTAGTTTTTTTAATTTATTAAATTAAATATATATTACAAAAATTAACAGTTTAATACGGTCTTAGATTATTAATATTAAAAAAACATTTTTATAATATTTTATTGCATTTACGAAGCTTTAAAAATATTAAATTAATATTATATTACTTAAACTATATATTTTTAAATCTTAAAACTTAATTATTAAATAAACCATTAACCGGTGTTTTAAAGTTAATAAATAAATTTTTTTATATAATAGTTAAAAACATTTTATAATATAGCTAATGCGTAATTATAAATTAAATATATTAAAAATAAAGTCGTATAATTTTAAAATATCTTATTTATTATTATTATCAATATAATTGATTAACTTATATTATTATAAAACAAAAACACTATATTAAAAAAAGTAAATTAAATATTTAACTAACGCTGCTGTATAAAACACAAACGTGTATAAGATAAAAAATAATTTATTATTTAAAATAAATAAAATTTTATAACGAAATAAGCTATTAACGACTACATATCGCAATAAATACGTATAAATAATCGTTTAAATAATATAAATATATCGCATATACAACGATATAAAATATACAGCTATATTAACCATAATACTCATATTTATTAAATTATTGCAAAAATATTTAGTAATTATATATTTAATTAAATTTAATTAATATTTTATATTATAATAAAACTATTAACTATATTTATATAAAAATGCTAAAAAGCTATTAATAAGCTTATATTATTAATAAACTTATATAATACGTTAATAGTAACTTTTTCGTAAAAAATAATTTTTTATAGTTATTTTTAAAATCTAATTATAAATATTAATTAAACAATGCTAAATAAATAACTAATTATATAAATAAAAATTTTTTATCTTTTTATTTTTAGATTTTTAGATTTTTTAAATCCGTTTTTGAATTTTTTAGATTTTTAAATCCTTTAGATTTATATTACATGTGTAGCACTTTTGTCTTTTTATTTTGTCGTGCCTTTTACAGGCTGCGCCCTAGGCGGCTTAGTCCTTTTTTTTTCTGGTTCGTAATATAAGCATTATTTTAACGTAGTTTTTTATAAAAGCATAACAAAATTTTCTCTTAAAAATGGTAAAAATATTTCTTTAATTAACTATAAGTTAATTAAGTATAAAAAAAACGTCTAATATTTTTCAGATTAGCTGTAGATAAAATAATAAAGTTGGTTATAAATGGGCTTTGATCGGAGTTAGTTTAACCCTTTGACCAGGTAGGGCTTTAATATCGCTAAAGTAAAGATGGAGGCCTTATATTAAAAAAAGATAGTATGCTTCCCTCTTTTGAATCAAAGTCTGGTCTGAGATTTTTGCAAGATGTCCTTCCCTTTTATCCTTGATTGCATAAAACCCTTCTTTGCTAACACAAGTACTAGCTGTGGCTTGATATAGCATGAACCAAGGGCGATACCTGGGAGGGAACATAGTTGGGGGCTCAACATGTCCGCAGAATAGATAGTGTGAGCAAGTCGTAAAGAACCAATAATGCTCTATTGAGCGCTTCTGGCGTATCAGTTCCTTATCAAACTCTGGGAGTCCAATAGTTGGGTAGCAGTCTTATACGAGTGTGGTCACACCAAAACGATATGACCCGAAATGTGAATATTCATTAAGTGGAAACAGAAATGTACTTCGATTGTAACAGGACTGTTATAGGTATTGAGCATCTAGATGAAATGGGCATGTTACATGAACTAGTTCAACGCCAAGACACAACATCCTGTCATATCCCAAGCTCAGATCAGTAAAATCATCGCGCCACTATTCCAAAAGATATGGGCTTTTACGACGGCGAACTTCGCCCTTGGTGATGACAGGCTTTATAGCGATGTGACTTGCCTCGAGGTCAGAGTCTGTTAAGCAAGGAATTCGGATGATAGGATGCTTGTGATATAGCGCAGGAAATACAACATTGAGGAGTGGATGCTACGCGAAACAGGCCGAGATAGCCTTCGGTCTCCGTAAAGGTTCTGAGTTACAATAGGCACATCTAGTACTTGGATGCGGATAATTTTTGCGGTCTAATAGCTCACACTGCAGCTTGAATGAAACCTTGTCTCTAAATAATGACTAAGTACCCTACATAACTAAGTAGAGAATCGGAAGATGACCTGCAGAGTCTTCCTACATCGTAATATTCAAGATGCACATGGGGCGCTGATCGCAGCATTTACTTTTTTTTTTCCCCCGCTTGTCCGCACAACACACACACTTGCAACAATACTAGATATTCATTCTTAGAGTACAGCCACGCTGAGATTGGACGCCTAAAACAGCTCACTTCTGAACCCCAAATCCTTCAAAACCCCTGTCGCTGAAGAAAGGGCGCTACTAGCATCCCTGCAAGCGCGCGGCGTCTGTCCAAGCATGTCACTTGGGTTACTTTTCTTTACTCATAGTCATGACAGTTGTGAAGGAGTGGTGCATCGTGTATCACGCTAGCTCGGCACGCCCTGCGGCCAGGGAAAGGACGTTTCTCTCTTGACACTCTCTATCGGGCCAGTTCATCAGAAGTACAGCTATCTTGCCTTTGCTGTTCATGTTAATTATTCTGGGTTTCCGTTTTGATTCTGACTCGGCCCGCCTATCATCCCAGCTACTATCCTCAGTCACAGTCCGCATTCAACATTTCTAAGGTAAGAGTAGAGTCAATTATTTGTAGCCACCAGCTTCATTTTTTAGCCCTCAAGTATATCGTTAAGCACAGAGGAAGCTCTTACTCTAGATGAGCGTAATGAGAATGCCCTCAACTGCCCAGACCTCACCTCCAATCTGGGTGACGATAACATACATCGCAGACTACATGAGACCGGACGAAAGCTATCTGTCGTGATGGAAGCTCCAGGGGATATCATACACCGAATCAAGAATACTGTAAGCTGCAGCTGCTCTTGTCTTGAAGTATTCAGCTGTGTTAACTTTAACTTCTTAGCCGCTGCAACTTGCCCTTGCCCGCTTCAGAGTCGAGACCGAAATCTTCTCAAGCCTAGCTGGAGCTGAAAGGTCTACTCTATCCAACAGTAGTCTTGCGGAGAAGTCGAAGGTGGACCCGATTCTCATGAGTGCGCATATGAATGCTGTTGTCCTATCTCACTCCGGCTGACCTCAAAGCAGAAAGACATTTGCGATACTATCAGTCATATGGAATGGTCGCACAGCCAGGTAATGATGAGTATTGTGCTAATAATATCATCAAAACTTTGGGCTCGAGCACTGGCCAGTGGGCATCAACTACTTGTAAGCTGGCAACTTCTTCTGAAGAGTGGACACAGATCCTGATGCCAACTACAGCTTCGAAATGGTATCCCCTGCTTTCATGGTATTCCCCAAGTATCTTCGAGAGAATGGCTACGCCATCCTACCCACCCCAATAACGGCCCCTGTCACGTTGGCCACTCTACCAACATGTCTCCGTTCGCCTGGCTCCAAAAGAACCCGGAACATTTCGGCTACTTCTTGCCGTGGATGACCGCACAGTGCGAAGGTCTGCTAATATTCCTCGACGTGAAAGATTTTAAGGCGGAGTTGGCCCACGAATCTACCAGATCGACGCCACTCTTCGTTGATGTCGGCGGCGCGATGGGGCATCAGTGCATTGCTTTAAAGCAAAGATATCTTACCGTCCCAAGCCGTATCATTCTACAAGAACTAGCCCATGTTATCGATCAAGCGAAGGCCGGCCCCTTGACTGGCTTAGATGATATTGAGGCGCAAGCCTACGATTTCTTCACCCCACAACCTATTCGAGGTACGAATGCCTCTCTGTGAATATCTTTCCTGAAGAATCACTCTAAGTCTGAGTTGAAGCCTAAAGTGGGCCCCAACTCCCAAGTTCTCGTTTCACTGAAACGAGTGACAGGTGCCCGCGCGTATTATCTCCGTAATATCCTACATGATTGGCCAGATGACAAGTGCTTAGATATTCTCGATAATACGAAAGCCGGTATGACATCCGACTCTGTACTTCTGATTGTGAAATGGTTCTTTCAGAGCGCGGTGCTCCAGGGAGGGCCACGCAGCTCGACATGGCCATGATTACCTGCTTAGCTGCAATGGAGCGATCAGAAGTTTAGTGGCGAGACCTATTTGATGCAGCTGGATTCTATATTAAAAAGGGTTGGAAATATACAGACGAGTGCGAGGATTGTGTCCTGGTCGCTATTACCCTCAAGGAGTTTGTCCTCTCAACCCCTCCAATCGCTCAGGACCATTTGAGAGGCTTCTGCATTAGGGGTAACACCTAATCACAGGTTCCGCCAAGCAATATGGATCGTGGTTTGTAGTTAGGCCCTGTATTTTAAGCCGGAGCCTTCAAGGTCCATGATACTAAACTTATTCGTACTATTCACCTAAATCCCGACCAACCTCTAATCGAGGTGATGACATCAGCCGCGATGTACCAATGCTATTATAGTGTATCAAAAATTACGGCCGCATATGATCACTTGCGCCTATACCTGCTATCTGCTTCAGCCACAAGCTCTTGTATCTCCCATTTTGCTTCAAAAGCTCCTCGTGCGAACCACTCTCGACAATCTTCCCATCGTGTAGAACAATGACTCGGTCTACTCCAACGACAGTCGACAGACGATGCGCAATCACAAATGTCGTCCTACCAGACTTCAACTTCTCCAGCGCCTTCTGGATCTCTGACTCGGTATGCGTATCAACCGCACTCGTTGCCTCGTCCAGAATAAGGATCTGAGGGTTCTTTAAGAATACTCTCGCAATGGCAAGTCGCTGGACTTCTCCACCCGACAGCTTCATCCCGTTCTCTCCCACGCTTGTATTATAACCATTGGGAAACGTCATTATCTTGTCGTGGATTGAAGCCATGCGGCACGCCGCCTGTATCTCCCCGTCCGTCGCTTCAAGTTTCGCGTATCGAAGATTGTCCATGATGGACGCATTAAAGAGGAATGGATCCTGTGGGACAACACCAAAGATGTGGCGCAGCGAACTGATCGTCACGTCGCGGATATCGTGGCCGTCTACCTCAATACAGCCCCCGGTGACATCGTAGAAGCGAAGGAGTAGCTTCATGATGGATGACTTGCCGGCACCAGTTTCGCCCACCAGCGCCACGGTCTCTCCCGCCGCGGCGTTGAAGTCGACGCCCTCGAGTGTCAGCTTGCGGGGGTCATAAGAGAAGCAGACGTGCTTAAAGTCTACACGACCCTTAATGGTGCCGATATTTATCGCATATTCTCGATCAATTATAGTAGGCTTTATCTGAAAAAGCTCAAGCAGCCGCTCTGCCCCAATGAGATCGCCCATCAACCATTTGTAATTGTGAGAAAGGTATTTAATGGGCCAGATAATATTCTCCCAGTACTGAATGAGGAAAACAAAATCTCCTGTAGATGCTGTTCCTTGAGTTATATCGTATGTAACTAGGCAAGAGAGCACGAAAAAGGTTGCTGGCACCAGTAGCTCAAGCATGGCCTGGCTGTAGGCATCGCGTACACCCCAGTCTCGATTTTTTTCAAGCCGCTTGTCCACTGCTTCGCCGAATCGGCGACGTTCGAAGAAGAACATGTTGAAGTATGAGACTGTTTGCCAACCTTGTACGGCCTGGTGCATGGCCTTTGCTTCTTCTCTCTCCGCCTTCTTAGATTGGCGTCTGTTGTCAGTGTTCCAATTAGCAGTGATGACCTGCACCAAGCCAAAAGTATTAGCAGCGACAATCATGGCTAGTGTAGCATAGACGCTGAACTTCCAATAGAGAATCCAGAAAGAGATAAAGAGGTCCACAATGGCGGGAGCTACGTCACTTATTGCAGTTTCCATCACGTTAGTCAGTGCCTCGCCTTGTTCAACCGCCTTCAAGACTTCAGCGGAGTCTCTCTCAGAATGAAAGTCCATAGACAAGTCCATTACGTGGCCGAACGCAGCATTTGTGACCTGTCGGTATGAGAACTGCTGAATTGGAATCTTTACCAATTCCCGAATAAGACCAGTTCCAGAGTCCGAGTGCAAGATCCTCATCAGCAGCCAAATGGTCAACTCTCTATAAGGGGATTGCTTGTCAAGGACCCTGTCCGTTACGAGCCCCAGCTGATGCGGCACCAGGACATTGAGTGCCCGATCCGCTGCGATGCAGAGAATATTGACCGTAATACAGAACTGGACTTTTCGATCGTGGCGAGGGACCAGGTACGGCCATAGAATGGAGAAATCTCTAAGGTACCTTCGCCAACCGCCTGCTTTCTTGAGTTGCTTGGCACGAAATTCTCTCATGCGGCCGTCATCATCAGAGTCACTCCCGTCACCACCATCACCTGAATGGTCGGTCGGAGGCTCAGTGCCGTACAGAGTTCCTCCGAATCCATGTTCCTCGTCGGGTAAAAATGGTTGAGCATCGGGGGATGTGCTCCCTATGACTCGCGGAATTCGGAAATCCATGAAGAGGAAGGCTTATCAGGATGAAGCGTTTTAGCGTCTAAAGAGAAACCTGCGAAATTCGTGTAGGAATCGAACTGAAAATAATAAAAGAGTAGGAGTTGGTGCTTGGGAGAACGTTGCGGAAAGGTTGCCTCTTCTCTACTAGGATACCAGTCCTGATTAAGAAAAGGGCAAAAGAAACCTGTATCTGCGATAAAAGATTGCTCTGAAGTCGTTCACATTTACAAGAAGAGAGCTGTATGTGCATCGAACAGCGCAAGTAGAGCGTATATTTGTAGTCGTGTTATCATTCAAGGGAAGTTGCGGTTTGTCGAGGATGTATATGTGGATTTCGAGGCGTTCTCATTCCACCAGACAGCCTTTTCTACTGTAGACTTATATCGTGCTACGCTGTGGAGGCACAGTACACGCCGACAAAACGACAAGGTCTATGGCAAAGGTCCAGGCCAGGGGCAAAGCCTCGGAGTCATCGGTAGAAATTGCGAGCCATAGCCCGTAGACGCCTACCCCGAAGCAGAAATAATGTATAGGCTAACTATGTAGCTTATACGGCGTAAGTAAGTATTAGATGTAGGTACCGGCAGCTGGGCCGCAACGCCAGCGGCCATCAGCCGTCCAATTACTTGCCCTAATGATTCTCCCTACAGTATATGCCCTATAATACAATTGGGCTTATAGTGCGCAAGCAGTCGGCATCCCTGCGCAAATGTACAATCAACAAGATTGACACCGTAAATGCCATGACTGTTAGCCAATGTAAAAGCACTAGTCTGCAATATGTGATTAGCTCTATACATATTTGACTCATCCGCCCGATTCGGTAGCGTACCAAGAAGAACGATCCGAAGCCGACTGTATGACGACAGAGCCCCGATCTGGGTTATCCACTTGTAGCACGAGAGTAAGCAAGTGATGGGCATCAGGATGCATGTCTCTAGAGGTGGGGGCCGTACAGTAGTCCCCCGGTATACCCGAAAAAGGTCTTGGTAGTGTGTCAGAAGTCCTACGAAGTATGATTGAGTATGATTCATAGTCAGTTGTGAGATTATGACTTAATTAGAAGAAAAACATGCAAAGGTTCTCAATTAATGGCGGTGAAGATGTCAGCCGTGCATTATGATATCAGTTTTATAGTACTTGCAGGTACGAATTTCCAGAGGGCAGCATAACAAGCATCAATGTAAACTCTTCGTATATAAAATCCCCACTACGCGTCGCGGCCGCGTTACTTTCGATCCATTTTATATAGCCTTAGTACTACACGTATTGAAGACTCACATTGACGTAATATTATATGGCACCCGTATTGTTTAAAACCTGCATAGAGGCAGACTACGTAATGACTGCTGAATACATGTTTGTCAGATTGGAGGCATCCAACAGGAACCTGTGAAGGCGGGCTGATAAGCTCACACATGTAAACTTGACTGCGCTTGTGGCGCTCTTTTGGGTGGCTCGGGCCACCGTGGCTGGGGAGCTCCACCACAAACACTGCCTTGTAAACTGGTGCAGAATAGCTATCTAGTACTCTGAAGAAATACATCAGTGAACCACAAAATCTGACAATGTTACCTCGAAATCGATGAAGCCTTGATATTGGGCTTAGTAATTAATTAGATTTAAATCTTATATTGTCGCAAATATAATAAAACATAAAACGACAAAAGGAGTTAAAAAAAAGAACGAGTTATAATATTAATTAAGTTTTAAAATTAAAAATTTAATTAACTAATATTTTTTTACATTAAAAAGGTATTTATAAACTAGGTTTTTAAGCCGTTAAAATATTAAACATAGTAAGCTATTAACATTTTATATTATATTATTAATAAAATAATAAATATATATTTATAATTTTTAATTTTATAAAGTAGTTATTTATGTTAAATTTAAAATTGTTATATTTAAAATGCTATTATTTAAAATGGGACTTAAAATAAATTCACCTTGTATAAAAAATACTAAAATAAAAAGGAAAAAAAAATATATTGATAAAATTGCTAAGCAAAGGTTAGTGTTATAATACGCATTAATAGATCTAGTTATATACTAGCTATATAACTTAGCCATACTACAAATAACCTAGCCAGCTAGCTAAGCCGACTATTTATAACTATAGTTTTTATAAAAGTAGTAAGGAAAACCATAAAGTAGCGTAATATATTCTAGTATTATAAAAAGACTAGGAATATCTTTTTCTTTTTATAAAATATATAAAATATCTAATACTTAAAGCCGGGAGCCTTTTAATAGAATTAGTCTATTTTTTTATTGCTAACATTACTAACACTACTAAAAAAATTGTTTTTTAAACAAATATATAATTTATTAACTATTTTATAATAATTGTTTAGTTAATATATTTTTATATATAGCTTATACTATTATTTTGCGATTTGATTTATTTTTAAGTATGTAGTTTTTATTTTTATTTTTTGATGCTCAGTTTTTGCCACGATTTTTACTTTATAAATAGCTGTAAATTTATAAAGTTTTTATTAAAGGTTTTTTTTTAAGATAATAAAAAGTCGTTTTAATAAACTAAAATAGACGTTTTTATAATAAATATATTAATTTATTTACAACTTTTTTATATTAAAATATTTAGTAGCTTTTTTTAAATTAATCAATTATTTAAGAAACATTTTAAACTATTGTAAAATAATCTAAATTAATCAGCATTATTATAAATCAATGTATTAAACGGTTATTTTTAATATAAGAAATTAATAGCTAATATTTATTATTTTTTTGTTTTTAACCAGATTTTTTTTTAAATTAGTTAGTTACGGCTTTAATTATTTTTATATAACGAGAATAATTAAAAACTTTAAAGTTGTTTAATAAACTTTAAAATACGTAAATAAAAATTTGCGTTTATAAGCGGGCATTAAAGCTGGTATATATAAAAATTCGGCTAATTTTTTTTAATTGACTAGCTAAGCTATGAATAATTTGTAAAAAAGTAAATAAATTCCTTTTATTTTATTATTTTAAATTTTACTTATATATTTACTACTAGCTTAAATATTATAACCATTTAAAAATAATAATTCTTTTAATATAAATTATCGTTTTTATTTTTAAATAAAAAAGCTTATTTTAGCTAAAATAACAAAATTTAATTAATAGTTTATTTATTTTTAGTTATTTTACATTTTTATTTAAAAAAACCTTTATAAAGTCACGGATAGGTAGCTGGTAGCTGCTAGACCTACTCGTAGTACAAACCTAGTCACATAACAGGACCCACTTATCCGTGCCACAAACCTATTTTTGGTTAGCAATTTTGTAAATAGAATTCCTTTTCTTCTTTAACTTAGTATTTTTAATACATAGTAACCCTATTCAAAGCTGCGTCTTTTGTAAAGGTATTCTAATTATAACAATAAACCTATTTCTTTTAAAAATATACGTTTATAAAAATAACGGCTACTAGTTAAAATAGTTTGTAAAATTAAAATTTAAATAAAATCTTTAGATTTTTAGCGAAAAATTATGTTTTAGAACGATTAAACGAATTATTTCGCCGTTGAAAATTTTGCGTTATTATTGCTTATATTTATTTATATTAATAATATAATGGTTTAAAATATTGCGTTTTTTCAATACGGTTTTATAAAATTTAAATCTTTATTTTTTTATTTAAATATTTATAATAAAGCCGTTAATATAATAAAAATTAAATTTATAAACACAGCTTAAGTTTTTATAATATATTAAGCAAATTTAACAATTTTTTAACAATATAAACAGCGCTGAGCGTTTGTAAAATTATAAATTTAATTAGCTATTTTAAGCTTTATTTTAAAATAAAAAAGCTATTTTATATATAATAACCGTAGCTTTTTGCGATTAACTTTTTTAACCCGCTGCAAATACAATGGCAACTTTTTTGTAATAAAATATTAACATAGCTAATTAAAAAAATAAAATAAAAACTTTCGTTTTAAAATTAATGTTTTAGTATTAAAACTAATAATATTAACAGCTAGTTTAACCGATTTTGTTAAAGAGCTAATTCCGTTAAAAGGCCCCCGGCTTTAGGTAAAAAAAGTATTAATTATTAGCACTTAAATAAAAAATGCGTATTATTATAAACTGTTATTTAGCTTAAATTAAGTAAATTAAATAAAGAAATTAAATTTTAAGAAATAAAACAAGATTTTAGCCAATGCTTAGCAATTTCTTTTTATATTTAATTTAATAATTTTATTATTATTTATACATATTTTTAAAATTAAGATTTATATTCACACCTTTATTTTTATCTTATTATAAAACTTAAACTACTACCTATTTAATAGTTAGATTTTTTTAAAGTCGTGTTTATTTTTTTATACGCCTGTATTTATTCGTAAATCGTAATATTAAAAACTAGTTTAAATAAATAATGCGATTATTTTTTTATATAAAACTTTTCCTGTCAAAGCTTAAAAATATTTTAAAGAAATAAAATAGAAAGATTTCGTTTAATACCTAATATTTTTGTTTTTTTATTACTTTAGTTAATAAATTTAAATAGCTTTTTGTTATCGTGTCAATGTTATAATTTTTTTACACTATTAAATAAAGAGCGTTGCTATGTAAGTACCTTAGTTTTTGCTATTAAGGCACCTTTAGGCCGTTCTTAATTGTGACAGCTGTCCGACCTTCTTGTAGCTTTAGAAAAATTATTTTTAAGTTATTGCTTAGTAAATTTGCTGTAAAAGTTTTTAAATACTATTTCATTTAACTATTTAATTGATTTTAATGATTAATATTTTTGGTTAAAGTATTACACAAGCCTATTAATAATATAAGCTTATTAATAACATTTTAGCATTTTGATATAAATATGGTTAATAATTTTACTATAATATAAAAAATAATTATATTTAACTAAATATATAATAGCTAAATATTTTCGCAATAATTTAAGAAGAAATACGCGTATTATGCTTAATATAGCTATATATTTTATATTGTCCTTTATACGATACATTTATATTATTTAAACGATTTTTATACATATTTATTGCGATATTTAATTGTTAATCGCTTGTTTCATTATAAGATTTTGCTTATTTTAAATGGTAAAGGATTTTTTATTTCATATACGTTTATTTTTCGTACAGCAACGTTAGTTAAATATATATTTTTTTTAAACATAAGGTTTTTGTTTTGCAATAATATAATTTAATATATAAATAACGTTAACGCATCTCCTACTTAAATAGGCCACCTAGTTAAATCAACCACTTTTCTACATTTTCGTATGTATATAATAAAATCACTTATTTTTTTATTTATAACAGTAGCTAGGCTTTATAAAAAAGCTAAAATATAGTTTACTCTACAGACTTGTAAAAATAACCTTTGTTTATTTTATTTACGCCTTGCTAAACTATATAATATACTTTGTACAACTTTTATTTAATAAAGAAACGGTTTTATACTATTTACTGAAATATAATTACTAATGTTTAAATTAATTTAATATAAAAAGTTTTAATCGTATAATAAATTAATAATTTAATTAATTAATCGTTTTTATTTAAATATAACGCTATTAAAAATATAGCTAACTAGTTATTTAAATTATAAAAAAAACCTTTTGTAAAAAAAAAAAAAAAAAAAAAAAATTAAATTTTAAACTTTATACAAAAATAATTAAAGTTTAAAACTTGATTTAATTGCTAAATCGATTATTAATAAATTTTAAACGGAAATTTATTTAAATACCGCGTTTAATTCGTTTTTGTATAAAAAATAATTATTAATATAGTGTGACCAAGGGGGGGTTTAATAGGACTTATATATTACGTGTAGATTAGATAGGTTAATGAGATAAGGGAAACTAAGATATCCCACACATCTAGCAAGAATGTGTAGATATTTTTAGTCTTTTTTATCGCAATACAGAATATACTACACTACCTCTTGGTCTTCTTTACTAATTATAAAAAATAAAATTACGTTTAATGTTATTATAATTATATTTAACTATATATAAAAACTAAAAGCTTTATAGCTAAATAACTTAAATTATATTATTTTGTATTATTTTAATAAAGTAATAGTGTTTATTATTTTAATGCAAAAGTATGACATTATTTAATAATTAAAATTTAAAACAATAAAAAATAATTAAAGGACAAATAAATTAAATATTTAACATAAATGTATACTATATATATTAAAAAAAAACAAATTTTTAAGCTTTTTTCTTAACACGTTTAACTCGTTAATAACTTTTAATAATATATAAAATTTTTTCCAAAAAGCAAATTTAATATTTTATAACATAAAATATATAATTTTTTTAACTAAATTATCGTTTACATATTTTGCAAATTAAACTTTTTTTTTTTTTTTAATATATTATTTTAAATAACTTAAGTAGAGCTAACTTATTAATTTAATATAAAAAAAATCGTACAATATAAAAATAGCTTTTTAGTATATATTATATAAACTATAAATTAAATAATATATAATATAATTATAATTATATATTATTTTGCGTTACTAGAAAAAAAAGTCGTAATATTTTCTAAAACAAATTATAAATTTAATTAACCTTATTATATAAAGTAAACTTCATTATAAAATAAATGTTTTTTATTATATAAAAGTAAAAAATTTATAAGTAATTAAAAACGTAATTAAGCAAAAAGAAAACTTAAAAAGTCGTTAAAATAATCGTCGTATAAAAAGAAAAAGAACTTGCGCTTACCGTGATAAAATTTGTGATAAACTTAACTATAATACGTAAATTTATTAAAATAATATAAAAACGTTTAATAAATTATAATTTAATAAGTTTAAATTAATTATATATATTATTATTAAATTATTTATAAATATATATATAAAGTTTAAAAAATAGCTTATTTAATTAAATAGTTTATTTATGTAAAAAGCGTTATAATTTAGTTAATTATATTTGTAATAATACTATATAAGCTATTTTATTATTATACGACTTTATTTTTAGTATATTTAGTTTATAATTATGTATAGGCTTTAATTTATAAAGTTTTCAACCATTAAATAAATAGTAATTTATTTATTAACTTTAAAAAATTTAAGAATATTTCGTTTAATAATGAAACTTTAAGTTTGAAAAATATATTTTTTAAGTTATATAATATTTGTTAAGTATTTTTGCATTTTCTTCCTAATCTTTAATTTAATTATTAAAGTTTTATACCCTCGATAACATGTTATAAAACAGTTTCTTTTAATATAAATAACGTACGACTGTATTAAATTATTTATTTTTTTAGCATATATTTATTTTAACGGGCTAAAAGAAATAATATTGAAAAATTGCAGGTTATATAACAAATAATAAATATTTTTAATATAATTAGCTATATAGTTATTAAATTATTAAATTAATATTACTTTCTACTTATTATTTATTTAACCGCTTATTATTATTATAATAATCTTATTATTTACTAATATATTATTATTATATTAAAATCAAAAACAATATGTTTTTGTTAAAATAATATATAGTGAAATCGTAAATCTATACGATTTAATATTGTATATTATATTTAATAATTTGCGATTATTTAACATTATAAATTTTAGTTATTTACGCCAGCTAAAAATTATAATAATTATTTCAAATAATATGTTATTTATTATAAAATAAGTTTTAATAAAACTATAAATATTATTTTTTATAATATTAAATTTTGCAATAATTAGCTGTATAAGTTTAAACTATTTTTTATATATATGGAAATTTTTGCAAAACATTTGTTAATAATTAACTTATCGGTTAAAACGCGTTTAAAAAAATAATTGTCGTTATATAAAGTTTAAAAATTAATTAAAACTATTTACGATTACGTAAAAAAATTAGCTATATTTTTAATGTTATTTAACTAAAGTATAAACAATTGCGTTACTAAATTTAATATATATCGTACAATTAATTATTTTTTAGTTTAATTAAATTATATAATAAAACGCGTATATTTTATTATAGAAATAAATTAAATTACCAGTTTTTTAATATTGTATAAAAAAGATTTTAAATTTACGATATACGATTAATAGTTTGTTTTTAATGGCGTTAAAAAGTTTAAAAAATAAGCCGTATAATTTTTTTTTTTTTTAAAAGCTCGGCATTGTTAATAATTAAAAAGTTTGTAAATAAAAAAACGCGGAACAAAATTGTAGAAAAGTTGTTAATAGGCTTGTGTTATTAATAGGCTTGCATGGTACGTTAATATTTTTTTAAGTAATATTTTTGCTAATAATTATTTTTTTCGGCTAAAACTACTAAATCTTTTGCGACAAATTTTAAAAAATAATATTAATAGCGGTCCGTTATTATTTAATATGTAAAATTTTATATAACCTTTTTTAAACTTTTGCTTTTAATAATAATTTCGTTATCGCTTACTGTTAAAGCCGTAATTTCTATAATAAAAAACAATAACTTAAACCGTTATATATAATTAAAATTTTAAAAGACATAACTGTAATTATATCGCGCTTTATAATAATGCAGGCAAAAATAATTATAATTAATAAAACTAAACTACTATTTATTTTAATATTTATTAACAATAAACTGTCTAGCTTTTATTAAGTTATAAGAAATATGATTAAAAAGCTTCTTTTTAAAATAATACTTAAACTATTTACCGGCGTTTTAATTAAATATATAAATCTTTAGTTATAGTATAATTATTATAAATGCATAATTATAAAGTATTTTAACTTTCTGTTAAGGGATTCTTTTCAGTTATTTAGTTGAACGTAAATACATTTAAAATAAGCTGCTTTAAAAGCGATAAAATAGTTTTAGCAAGTATATAATCTTTTAAAATTTATTTAAAAATTTTAACGCTAAAGCTCCTGCTATATTATAATTTACAAAATCGATTAATATAACTGCCTTAAAATTTCTATTTAAATATATATACAAAATAAAATAATATAAAAAAAGTCTTATAAAAACGTTTTAATAAGTAATGTATATAAAACTAATAAATATAAAACTTTTCTTCTAGCTATTATAAAATATATTTCTATTAAATTAAAAAACCTTTTTAGTTTAATGTTTAAATTATTAATAATACAACAGCCAGTTCATGAAAATTTTTAATTTGTTAATTAACTAGTTTCGTTTATTAATAAAATATTTTTCCGTTTATTATATTTATTTTTAATTATAAAAAACTTTTTAAAAACGCTATAATAATTTATATTTTATTATACAATATTTATCAATAAGTATATATTTCTTTAAATAACGCGTAAAGAAATAAAGAAATAAATAAAAACCAGCTAATCATATTGATAATAATTAAAAAATATACGATAAAATGGCTTAAATCTATAAGTTTAAGGTAAATTATAATAACTAAGTACCTAAACTTATTATTATATTATTAAAAATAAAAACATATTTTTGGCTATTATTTTTAATATATTTATTAAAATATTAATTTGCTAATTACGTAATATTTATTTATAAACAAAAAATCTTTTTATAATACTATAAACTTAACTGTTTACTAAATTTGCGGTTAAATAAAACCGTACTATTAAATATTTTTTTAAATATTTATATATTTATTCAGCATTTATAAGTTAACTGCTTTATATTATAAACTAAAATTAAAACGGAAAAATTACGTTATTAATTAAATTAAACTATAAACTTTTAAATTATGTTTAAATTTAGATTGTTAAAAAGTTTTACGTAATTTAAAAATGCTATTCACCGTATAATTACTAAAATTAAATATGCTTAAAAATGACTGTAAAAAAGTTAAAATTTAATATACTTAACATAAATGGTTTAATAATATACCGTTTAGGTATAAATATTTAATAAGTAATTTATAAACTAATTACTATCGCTGTATTTTAAAAGATTTTCAAATGGCTATAAGTTTTATTATATAAACTAATTTAAGCTGTATATATATGATGCGCGCGGGCAAAGGTAGCATGAATAGCCACTACGTGGCTCAATACCCATTATGTACAATAGCCATTATGTATGATAGCCATGATGTGGCCACAAAGGCCTAGGGTGTGGGGCCCCAGCCCCACAGCCCTATATAAGGGCAGAACATCGCATAACTAGATAGTTAAATCTTCATCTTTCGTAATATATACACTTTCTACCTATAAGTCACCATATTAATATATATATATAATATTATAGTAATAGAAATTAATTTTTTTCTATTAATTAAGTGGAAATAATTAATTTACCTTTAAGTATTTATAAATTACGCTATTAAATTTAAAAATATTAACTTTTCTTGTTTTATTAATGTTAATATAGCTATAAACGATAGTATATTACTAATTAAAACTTTGCAGCTTACAACATGTATAACTTATAACCGTCATTAACTTATTATAATAAAACAGTATTATGTTTAAAAATATTAAAAATAAAAGATTGTAAAAAAAAAATAACGTAATACTGTTACAAACCAACAAGGTTAAGTCGCGAGAAGGACCATGTGAATGGACCAAAGTAGAGAGCCAAAAACTGCTCTGTCACGTAATAAAAGCAAGGTGCTCTCACAGCTCTGCAGAGCATACAAAACAAGGTGCTTTTACAGCTTTACAAAGCTTATAAAGCAAGGTGCTTTTATAGTTTTATAAAGCATATAAAACATTAAAAAGTATAAAAGTAAAAGAACGGATATATAAAAATGAAATTTTTTATAAAACTAGTTATTTATTTATTATTATTTAATTTATGTTTATAGTTAATGTTTAAAAATAATTATAAAAGATTATTTTTTACGAAACAGTTAATTTAAAATATTATTATTTTTATTATTTGCAATATTATTATTAACGTATATTTTAAATATTTATAACTTCGATATTATGAAAATATTTATAATATTGAAATATTAGTATACGTTTTATAATATTTTAAATAATTTTGTTTTACTTTAAGCGGTTAATTAAAACTATATCGAATTATAATTATTAATTATAAATTTATTAATAACTTAGCTATAAATATTAATAGCGATTTAAATAACGGTAACGAAATTATTAAAAAAAAATACGATATAATAATAAACGATTTTACAACTTTTAATATAAAAAATTAACTAGTCGATTAAATATTATATCCAAATAAATTAAAACTACAATAACCGAAAATATTAATATTAAAAAAACGAAGCTTAGTAAAAACTTAAAACTTGCTAAACTATTTAAAATTAAAAAAAAACTAAATTAATTGCGAAAATTTTTAATATAAATTAAAGCTTATTAATTGTTTTATTAAAAAATATTAAAAAACAGCGATAAAAAAATTAATTATATAGTATTATTATAAAAAAAAAAACGTTAGTTTAGTTTAAATTACGATTAGTAAAAGCTACGTTTAAAGTACAAAAGAATTAAAGCTTAAATACGAAAAAAATATTTGCTTTGTACGAAATATTTAAAAACGCATTAAGAATAATATTTTTAAACTTAGCAAAAAAACGATAAAAACAAAACGAACTATAAAATTTGCAATCAACGAAATTAATATTAGTTTATATAGTAAAATTTTAAAAAGTTTTAGCTTTTATTAATATTAACGATAAAATTAAAATAGCTTAACTAGCAAAATTGATAAACAATATAATTAAAATAATTAAAATTAATATTTAAATATATAAAAAATAAAAATAAAATTAACGTTTAAGAAAAATAAAAATATATTATAAGTTTAATTAAAAAAAAAACCGATAATAATTTATAGCGTATAATATTTACGCAAAACTAATAAAGCTCGACGTAATATAATAATAATAAAAAAAGTTAAAAAAAATTAAAAAAAAAAATAAATAAATGCTATAACTATAATAAGCTTAAATATTACGTTAAAAATTATAATAAAAATTTACGTAAAAATTTACGAATATTAAAAATTAAAATATTCGAAGCAAAAAAAAAAAAGCTAATACATTAATATAATAAAAACTTACTATAATAACGAAAATTTAAAAATTAAGTAAAGCAATAAAATATTTATAAAAAATTAAATAGTATAAAAAAAAATGAGTATATTAACCGAATAATTAATAATATAGTTATATTTAAAATAAATAATAAAAAAATTTATAAATAAACTGTTGAACATAAAAAATAGTTTACCGATAGTTTAAAAAAAATACAATTTAAAAAAGCAGCATATTTAAAAAAGCAGCATATTTAAAATATAGCTTAGTAAAAATAATATAAACTTTAAAACAAAAGCTTAAAGCTATAAAAATAATTATAAAGCAAATTTAATAAAAAATTATAATATAAAATTCGCACCGCGCTAAACGAGCAAAAAAAATGCTTAAACTTAAAATAAATAGCTAAAACTAAACTAAAAAATAAAAATAAAAAAATCTTAACTTAAATAAAAAAAGTTAAAATAAAAAATTTTATAACTTAAAAAAAAATAAAAAATATTTTAAAAGTTATGTTAATTTCTTAGTCAATAAAATAATATTAAATATAAAAATATGATAAAAAAAAGTAAATTAATATATATTTTAAAATATTAAAAATAAAATAAGATATAAACAAAATTAGCTTAAAAAATATTTAAAAAAAATCTAAAATACTATTATAAAACTTATAACTATTAAATTTACAATAAATAGTTAAACTAATTAATATATAAAGCAATAATTTAAAAGAAAATTAAGCCGTATAAATAAAAAAATAAATTTCGTTTAAAATAAAAAATAAAAGCTTTAATTAAAGCAAAAATATAACATAAATTTAATATTAAATTAAAGCAATAGTTTTTATAATATTATAAAAAATATAAAAATATAATAATTAAAATAAACACCGATATTTTAAAAATAAAAAAATTCGACATTTTTATTTTAATTAATCGTTTATATAATAAAACTATATTAAAAAATAACGATAAATAATTATAACTACGGTATAAAAAATATTACGAAATATTATAAATAAACTATATAATATATAAATATAAAAAATATATAATAAAAAAAATCGAAAATTTTTAATTTTTAGCCCGAATAGCTAAAATAAAAATTTAAAATTTTTATAAAAAAACTAAAATTAAAAAATTAATAATAATATATTAAATAATTTATAAATATATTATATTTAAATAAATTTTATAATATTTTAAAAATTGTAAAAAGAATTTATAATTTAAAAGCGATATTAATATATTTAATGTATAATTTATATATTTTATAAAGTTTTTTAATATAAAAAATTAAAAAAAGAAATTAAAAATAATAACCATAAATAATTATTTTTTATTTATAATCGTCGAAAAAATAATAAATTAGCAAAATTTACAAAAAAAACAAAACTAACGACAAATTAATTATTAAATAAAAACCGATAAAAAATATTTATAAAATAAAACTAATAATTAATTTATAAAGTTTTTAAATTTTTATATAAAATAAAAATATAATTTAAAAAAAATATAAATAATAATAAACGTAGTTTATAAAAAAAAAAACTTAAAAGCTTTATTTAATATAAATGTTTATTAAAATTTTATTTTATTAAATTTAGCATAAATTAAAAAAAAAAAACTTTATATATTTATAATTTTCAATAAAAAAGTTATAAATTATAATAACGAAAAAATTATAAAAAAAATTCTAAAATATTTAATAATTATGTAAAATTATTTAAAACTTTTTAAGCTTAATATTATAAAAATATTATATAATATAATATTAAAATTAGCTTAATTATAAAAAAGTAATTTTGAAATAAATTAAAAGACTAGTAGTTTTTAATAAAATTTGTTTAACGTAATTAAATTAAAAAAGAATTTGGTTTTTATAAAATTTTAAATATAAATTATATATAAATTTAAATCGTTAAATAAAATATAAAATAAAATATTATAATAAGTTAATAAAAAATTTACGATTAAAATATTACAAAAATAAATTAAATTTAAAAGTTTGTTTACAAAAAAATATAATAAAAAAATAAAGTTATTAAAATATAATAAATATAATTACGCGATTAATTTAAAAAAAAACGTATTTTAAAATTTTTTAACTATATAAAATAAATAAAAAATGGCGCAAAAAATTACGTAAATATTTAAATAAAAATTTAAAAAAAAGTTTATATAATATTTTAAGTTATTAATAATAATATAAATATGATAAATATTAAAAAAGCTAAAAAAAAATAGTAAACGAAAATAAAAAAATTTATAAAAATTAGCGATATTTTAACTTTATTATTATTAAAAAAAAAAAATTTATACCGTAAATAAACGATTTAAAAAACCGGTTTAAAAAAGTATAATAAATAATAATATTTAATATTTTAAAAGCTTATTATTATATTAAAATTAAAAAAAGCGACGAATAAAAAATAACCTTTATTATAAAATATAAATTATATAAATTTTTATTAATAAATTTTAGCTTTGTTAATATATTAGCAATCTTTTAGTTAATAATTATAAATATATTACGTAAATTTATTAATAAATTTAAAATAATATTTTTAAATAATATTTTAATTTATTTAAAAATATGTAAAAAATATAAAAAATATATATAATAAATACTTTAAGCGTTATAAAAAGTAAACCTAAAAATATATTTAAAAAATCTTTTTTTAAAATATATAACTTTTTTTAAAAAAAATATAAGGTTAATAATTTAAATTAAAAATAATAAAAAACTAATTTATATTAAAAAATATTAAAAATATACGGTTATTTATAAAATTTACAAATTTTATACGTATATTTATTAAGAATTTTAAAAAAAATCGCGGCGCTTTTTATAAATTTAAGTAAAAAAACAAACTTTTTTAATAAACAAAAAAAGCAAAAAATGTTCGATATATTTAAAAATACGATTTTAAATAATCCGGTATTTAAATTATTTAATTTAAATAAAAAATATAAAATAAAAATCGACGCTAATAATTATGTTATAAAAAAATAGTTAGTTTAACGAAATAAAAACGGCAAATTATATTTAGTAATATTTTTTTCGAAAGATTTTTAAAATTCAAGTTAAATTATTAAATTTATAACAAAAAACTTATAGTAATAATCGAAATATTTAAATAATAAAAGCATTATTTAAATAATATTATAATATTAATAAAATTTTATAATATTTATAATTTATAAAAATATTAAATAAACAATAAATACGATAAAATTTTTTTTATTATAGTTTAATTTTAAAATTATTTATATTAAAAGCAAAAAAAAAGATAAAACTAATATTTTTAGCCGAAAAAATAATTATAAACAAAAAATACTATTAAAAAATTAAATACTATTATATAAAAATATAAATAAAAGCTTATTTATAAACTTTATATAAATAAATTACGAAAGATAAAACAAAAAAATTAAAAAAACATTATAAACCTCAAACAAATTATTTAATTTATATTATAATAATAAATTATACGTATTTAAAATATATTAATATAAATTAGTTAAAAAAAATATATAAATATTTATTCTTAAAATGTTAAAAAATATTTAAAACGTTTAATAAATTACTAAAAAACTATAATTTTTAAAAAATATTAATTATAGTAAAAAATATTATTATAAAATATAATTTATACAAAAAGTTTAAAATAATAAAATATAAAGTATATAAAAATTTAATATTAGTATTAATATTTAACCGAATATAAAAAATAATAAATTTCGATTATATAATTAAATTATTAAAATTAAAAAAATTTTATATACGCAATAATAAAATATATTTTTAGCAAATATAAATATTTAAAAACGATTATAATTAATAAAAATAAAACGATAGTATTTAAATTTTAGCAACTATTTATTAAAAATTTAAAAATTAAATATAAAACATTCATAATATATTATTTATAAATAAATAATTAAATAAAAAAGTTAAATTAAATATTAAAACAATATTTACGTTATTATATTAATTAAAATTAAAATAATAAAAAAAAATTATTATTAAACGTAAAACTAATATATAATAGTTTAATAAATAAAATAATAAAAATATTTTAATTTAAAATAAATTATAAATATAATATAAATATATAACAATATTATATCGACGGTATTATTGCATTAATATTAAAAATTTAAGTAAAAAAATTGTTAAAATTATAAAAATAGTTATAAAAAAAATACTATAATAAAAACAAACTATCAAAACTAATTTTAAAAAAAAAAATAAAGTTTTTTTTTTAAAACGAAATATTTAAACAAAATATAATAACGAAAAACTCGATTTTAAAAACATTAAACTTTTTAAAATTAAAAAATTAATATTATTAATAATATATAAACTAAAGTTATTAAATACTATAATTATTTAACTAATTTTTTATATATCATTATTAATTAAAACGTATTTAAACCCTGCGTTAAAATTTTAATTAAAAATAAACGAAAATAAAAATATTTACGAAATAAAAGAAATTTTAAATTTATAATAAAATAAAAAAAAGTTTAAATATTTTATTAAATAAAAAAGCTATACGTATATTAAAACTACGTAAAAACTAAAAAAATACTTTAAAAATATAAAAAACTTTGTTAAAAATTTCTACCGACAATATTTTAACCAGCTAAAATTAAAAAAGTAAAATCGGTTACGAAGATATTAAAGCTATTTTAATTAAAAAAAGCAAAAAACAGTATTTGTTTATTTTTTTTAAGTGTTTTTGTTTTTTTAGCTTTTTTATATTTTAAAAATTACGCTACGCTATTTTTAAATTTTTTTTAAAAAAATTTTACTTATTTATTTAAACAATTAAAACAAAAAAGCAGTTTTTAAGTTTTTATGTTTATTTAAATAAATTTGGCAAAAACTTTTTGTTTACGTTAACGAAAACGTTAATATTTAAAAATAATATTGTGCAAAAAAAAAAATAAAAACGTAAATCCCGTTACAAGTTTTTAAATTCGTATCGTTATAGTTTTTATAACGATTAATATTATTTAATATTAAATAAATAAGCGTTTTATCGAAATAACGAAAATAAAACATTATTTTAAAACTAAATATTTAAATAGCTAAAAAAATCGCACGACAGCGGTCGGTAAAGGATTTCGAAAAATTTTTTATTACCCGACCCGCTATAATTAATACGTAAAAAAAAAAAAAAAAAAAAAAAAACTTACTTAAAAAATTGTTAAAAACAATAATATTAAAAAAAAGGATAATATTATAAACTAACAAAATTAAGTTACGAAAAAAACTATATAAATAAATTAAAGTAAAAAGCTAAAAAGTGCTTTATTATATAATAAAAATAAAATGTTTTTATAACTTTATAAAATATATAAAGCAAAATATTTTTATAGCTTTATAAAATATATAAAGCAAAATGCTTTTATAGCTTTAAAAAGCTTATAAATAAAGTATTTTTACAGTTTTATAAAATATATAAAACATTAAAAAGTATAAAAATAAAAAAAACGGATATATAAAAACGAAAGTTTTTATAAAACTAGTTATTTATTTATTACTATTTAATTTATGTCTATAATTAGTTTTTAAAAATAACTATAAAAAATTATTTTTTACGAAACAGTTAATTTAAAATATTATTGTTTTTATTATTCGTAATATTATCGTTAATATATATTTTAAACATAAACTTAAGAGTATTTTTAGTTATACTTTAAATATTTATAACCCCGATACTACAAGAGCATATATAGTGTTAAGACACTAGTGTACGCTTCGTAACAAATACTAAACTTTATAGCAAATTTTATACTATTTATGGTAATATAAATCGTAGCCAACATGTGATTAATACGGTTTAAAAAAAGTCTACAATAGCGATTATAATAAAAAAACTGCTAACAACTTTAAATGCTATAACTTTACTAAAATAAAAGCGAAAAAAGTTAAAAGAAAATATTAAATACGTAAATAAAATAAAAAAAAAAAACAATTAAAAAAATCTAAACGTTATAAATCTTATTTATTTTATTTTATTAAAATTTCAAAAATAAGAGCATTTTTATTAATTAATTTATATTTATTAAAAAAACAATGGAAAAGCTTAACTAAATTTAAAAAGTTTAAAATAGCTAAAAGTACTATTTAATAGCATGTAAATATTACTAGCGAATTAAAATAGACTACTTACCAGCCATTAAAAATATAGCGGCTGGTAAAAGTTAAACTGGCTAAAAAGGTATAAAAGTGCCTTAATAAAAAAAGTAAGGTGTTTAATTAGTAATTCTTTAAATAAATAATATAATAATTTATAGTTAAAAAAAAAAATAAACATCGCATTTTTTATTTAAATAGGCTATTTGATTAAATAAGCCACTTTTTTAAACTGTTATATATATATAATAAAGTTTTTTTTGTTTTTTTGGTAATAATAGCTAAGCTGTTATAAAAGAGCAAATATATGGCTTGTTTTATACGTTAATAAAAATAATGTTTGTTTTTTTTTAGCGAATTATTAAACTATATAATATATTGTGTAGGCCTTTATTCGACGATTAAACCGTTTTATATTATGTACCAACATATAATTACCGAAGTTTAAATTAATTTAATCCGAAAGAAATTTAATAATATAATATATCATCAATTTAATTAATCGATGGTTTTTATTTTAATATACCGCTATTGAAAATATAATTAACCGGTTATTTAAACTATATAAGAAACGATTTATAAGAAAAATTAAATTTTAAAACCTAGTTTATTTGTTAAATTAATAATTAATAAAATTTGAAAAAGAATTTAATTAAATACCGCGTTTAATTTACTTTTATACAAATATAATTATAATTTCGGTAAACATAAATTTATAATGAACAAAATTACGTTTAATTTTATTCTAACTACATTTAATTAGATATAAAAACTAAAAGGTTTATCGCTTTATAATTTAAATTATATTATATATAATTATATTATTTTATATTGTATTATTTCGATAAAGAAAACTATTTATTCATTTTATATAAAGATTTTAAACTATTTGGTAATTAAAAAGTTAAAATTATAAAAAATAATTAAATAATAAATAAATAAAGATCAACTTAAATTAATTATTTAAATAAATATATAAAATATCGTACAAAATAAAAATATCGCTTATTTGGTTTTAATATTTATAAAGTTATTATTTAATTTAATTCAAACTATATTGCAAAAAAAAAAACGTATTATTATTATTTTTTATATATTTTTACATTTTTTTGATAAGGTTCAGCTTTTCAATATTAAATATTTAATATACGCGTATATTATATATATTAAAAAGATTTTTTAACTGCTTTTGTTTACGCGTTTAACGTGTTAATAATTTTAAACAATTTATAAAAAAGTTTCCGAAAAGTAAAATTAATATTGTATAATTTAAAATATTCAATTTCTTAGCTAAATTATTATTTATTTATTTTATAAATTAATTTTTATTTCCGATTTCATAATATATTATTTTAATCAATTGAAGTGAAGTTAATTTATTACTTTAATATATTAAAAAAAAGTCGTAAGATACGCAATTAACTTTTTAACGTTTATTATAAAATGTATAAATTAAGTAACGTAAAACACGATTAACGGTATATATTATTTTGCGATATTAAAGGCAAAAACTTATAATATTATGTAAAACAAATTATAAATTTAATTAACGTTATCGTATAAAATAAACCTACTTATAAAATAAAAAATATTTTATTATATAAAAAAGGAATTACGACCTTTTAAAAACGTAATAAAGTAAGAAAATTTAAAAAATCGTTAAAATAATTATCGTATGAAAAAAAAAAAAAAACTAGCGACCGGCGTTATAAAATTTATAACAAACCCGGCTATAATAAATAAACTTATCAAAATAGTATAAAAACTTTTAATAAATTAAAATTCAATTGGTTTAAATTAATTATATATATTATTATTAAAGTATTTTTAAATATACTTATAAAAGTTTTAAAAACTGATTTATTTAATTAAATAGCTTATTTAAATAAAAAATGCGTTATACTTAAAAATATTGTTAATATATAATCGTTTATAAAATTTGCAAATTATATTTATATACTTATTAAATGTTTTATAAAACATACAGCTATTTTTATATATTTAACTAAAAGAAAATATAGAAATCATTAAATATTATTAACATATAATTTTAAAAAATTTAATATTAAATTTATTAAATTTAAACAAAAAACACGAAACAAAAATTAATATTAATAAATACGTTATAAAAAAATAATTAATTTAACAAAATCAAAATATTATTAAAATAATATTATTATATTTATAAAAGGTCATTTGCATTATGTAAACTTTATAATTGTTATATTTATAAAAATATTAAATAAACGATAAATCAAATAAAGAAAAATTTTATCTTAATTTGATTTTAAAACTAGTTATGTAAAATATAAAGAGATAATAAAAGAAATAGCTGTAGTTAAAAAAGCAATTATAAATAAAAAGAATATTATTAAAAAATCAAATACTTTCATAATAAAATAATAATAAAAGCTTGTTTATTATGTTTAAAATTATTAATTACAATTATTAAAATGATTATATACAATAAATAAAACGAAAGTTTAAAAAATATAAACAGCAATATTATAAAGATAAACTGTTTAAATTAAAAATTTATAACAAAACCAAGCTAAAAAATGTATAAATATTTCTTTTTAAAATATTAAAAAGCTTTAAAACTTTAAGCAAATTATAATATAATTGTAAAGGTTTAAAAATAAAATAGAAATAATATATAATATATTTAAAAAGTTGAAAACATTTAACTACATATTATAAGAAAATTTATAAATTATTAAAATGTTAAATAAAGTTTAAAAGATGTTATTATTTAATGTTATTATAAAACGATTAAAATTAAAGAAATTTATAATAAAAATATAATGCGATTTTATGTTAATTATTATCGATAAATTAACGAAATATAAATATTTTAAATTATAATAAACTTTAAAAAAATAATTATTAACAAAAGTTAAATAATAGTCTTCAAACTTTAGCAATTTCTTACTAAAACTTTAAAATTAGATATAAAATATTAACAATATATTATATATAAATAAAAAATTGACAATTAAAGCAAATTAAGTTAAATTATTATTTAACGCAAAAATAATATAACGCATCTTTTATTTAAATAGGACACTTAATTAAATGGGCTATTTGTTTTTAAATCTTTATACGTATATAACAAAATCTTTTGTTTTTTTATTTGCAACAATAGCTAAGCCTTATAAAAAAGCCTATATATAGTTTGCATTACGGGCTTGTAAAAATAACTTTTGTTTATTTTTCCAACGCGCTATTAAGCTATATAATATATTTTATATAACTTTTATTTAACGAATTAACGGTTTTATATTATTTATTAAAATATAATTATTAAAGTTTAAATTAACCTATCTTTTACTTAAATAAAACACTTAATTAAATGGGCTACTTTTTAAACCTTTATACGTATATTCGCAAATAATTTAACAATAATATATCTGATTAATTTAAACTAGTTAAATTTTTATTCGCTAGACCTGTTTATATTATTTCGACAAGTTTGCATATTATAGCTACGTTTGTTATAAGTTTTATAGTACCCGACGCGAGTCTTTTTTTTTTCGTATGACAAACGAACCGACAAATAACCCGATAAACGAGCCGACGAACGAACCGATAATAAAATAAACGCAATTATAAAACGAATAATTGTTTATATAAAAAGCAAAAGATTTACGAGCTTCGAAAAACATAGTTATGTAGGTTTATCGGCTCGTTCGTCGGTTTGTTTATCGTACGAAAAGGAAAAAAACTCGCGTTAAAATTTACGTCGAGATTCGCGTTAAAACTTGCGTCGAAATTTGCGTCGGGTATTATAAAACTTGCAGTAAACGTAGCTATAATACGTAAACTTGTTAATATAATATAAATAGGTTTAGCGAATAAAAATTTAATTAATTCGAATTAATTGTTTATATTTTCGGTTCGTTCGTCGGGTTATTCGTCGGTTCGTTCGTCGTACGAAAAAAAAAAAGACATGCGTCGGGTGCTATAAACCTTATAATAAACGTAGCTATAATATGCGAATTTATCGAAATAGTATAAACAAGTTTAGCGAATAAAAATTTAACTGGCTTAAATTAATCAGATATGTTATTGTTAAATTATTTGCGAATGTACGTACAAAGGTTTGGAAAGTGGCCTATTTAATTAGTTATTCTATGTAAGTGGGAGATAGGTTAACTTAATTTAAAAAAAGATTTAATTATACAATATATTATTAATTTAATTAATCGATCATTTTTATTTAAATATAGCGCGGTCGAAAATATAGCTAATTAATTATTTAAATTATGCATAAAACGCTTTATAAAAGAAATTAAATTTTAAACTTTATATAAAAATAATTATAAGAAATAAAATTTAAAAAAAATATTTATAATTTTAATAAAACTAAATTTACAATAAACAAAATTACATTTAATTTTATTATAACTATATTTAATTATATATAAAAATTAAAACCTTTATAGTTAAATAATTCGGATTAATTTATAAATATTTAAATTATATCGTTGTATAGCTATATTATTTTATTTTATATTATTTTAGCAAAATAAAACTATTTATTTTTTTAATATAAAAATACTAAATTACCCGATAATTAAAAAGTTAAAATTATAAAAAATAGTTAAACGATAAATAAATAAAGTTTAAATTAAATTTAACATTTCGATAAACATATAAAACGTTGTACAAAAAAAATATCGCTTATTCATTTTTAATAGCTATAAAAGTTATTATTTAATTAAATTTAAACTATATTATAAAAACTTTAATATTATTACTTTTTATATATTTTTATATTTTTTATAAGCTTTAATTTTTTAATATTAAAGGTTTTAATATTTCAAAACGGTTATATAGTAAATATATCGAATATTTAATATAAACGCATATTTTATATATTAAAAAAAAATTTTAACCGCGTTTTTTTACGCGTTTAACGCGTTAATAACTTTTAATAACGTACGAAAAAGTTTCCGAAAAACAAAATTAATACTATATAATTTAAAATATATAATTTTTTAAATACATTATCGTTTAATTATTTAACAAATCGAACTTTTATTTTTTATTTAATAATATATTTTATTAAATAATTTAACTAAGGCCATTTTATTATTTTAATATATTAAAAAAATTATATAATATAAAAATAGCTTTTTAATATTTATTATAAAAGCTATAAATTAAATATCGCATAATACAATTAACGTTATATATCGTTTTGCGTTATTAAAAAAAAATCGCAATGTTTCGTAAAACAAGTTATAAGCTTAATCGACGTCGTTATATAAAACAAACCTAATTATAAAATAAAAATCTTTTATTATGCAAAAAGCAAAAGATTTATAAGCATATAAAAACGTAGTTACAAAAAAAAAAAAACTCAAAAAATAGTTAAAATAATTGTTACATAAAAAGAAAAAAAAAACCCGCGCTTAGCATTATAAAATATACAGTAAACTTAGCTATAATACGTAAATTTACTAAAATAATATAAAAACATGTCATAAATTAAATTTTAATAAGTTTAAATTAATTATATATATTATTATTAAATTATTTGCAAATATATGTATAAAAGTTTAAAAAGTAGCTTATTTAATTAAATGTCCTATTTAAATAAAAAATGCGTTATAATAATTATATAATTAAAAATCTAAAAATATTAATATTTAAAATAAACTAACGCATTTCTTACTTAGATGAGATATTTAATTAAAAGGGCCACTTTCTAGACCTTTGTACATATATTCGCAAATAATCGAATAATAATATATCTAATTAATTTAAACTAGTTAAAATTTTATTCGCTAAACTTGTTTATACTATTTTAACAAATTTACGTATTATAGCTACGTTTACTATAAGTTTTAAAGTATTTGACGCGAGTTTTTTTTCTTTTTTTTACAACGAACGAACCGACAAATAACCTAACGAACGAATTAAAAATATAAACAATTAATTTAAATTAATTAAATTTTTATTCCCTACACCTGTTTATATTATTTCGACAAATTTGCGCATTATAGCTACGTTTACTACAAGTTTTATAATACTTGACGCGACTTTTTTTTCTTCTCGTACGACGAATAAACTAACGAATAACGTAATAAACAAACCGAAAATATAAACAATTAATTTGAATTAATTAAATTTTTATTCGCTAAACCTGTTTATACTATTTCAACAAGTTTACATATTATAACTACGTTTACTACAAAGTTTATAGAACCCGACGCAAGTTTTTTTTCCTTTCGTACAATAAACAAACCGACGAACAAACTAATAAACAAACCGACAAACGAACCGATAATAAAATAAACGCGATTATAAAACGAATAATTGTTTATTATATAAAAAGCAAAAAATTTACGGGCTTTAAAAGACGTAGTTATATAAGTTTATAAGGTTATCGGCTCGTTCGTTAGTTTGTTTATTATACGGAAAAAAAAATTTTTTGCGTTAAAATAGTATAAATAACTTTAGCGAATAAAAATTTAATTAATTTAAATTAATTATTTATATTTTCGGTTTGTTCGTCGGGTTATTCGTCGGTTCGTTCGTCGTACGAAAAAAAAAAAAAACTCGCATTAAATGCTATAAAACTTACAGCAAACATAACTATAATGCGTAAACTTATCGGAATAGTATAAATAGGTCTAGCGAATAAAAATTTAACTAGTTTAAATTAATCAGATATATTATTATTAGATTATTTGCAAATATATATATAAAAGTCTAAAAAATAGCCCATTTAATTAAATATCTTATCTAAGTAAAAAATGCGTTATAATTATAATATAAATATAATATAATTATTTATTAACGATATTATAATATTAGCAGCAAAAATCAAAACAAAATAACTGCTAAACCTATAAAAATATTTACAAAAAGGATTAACGTTTTTTTAAAAATAAAAAATAATAAAATATTATAATAATAAAAATGTTGATCAAGGGATTCCATAGATCTGGCTAGATTATGTGAATGGCTGATAGGCAGCTCTATTCGAGAGGTTATCGGAGACAGCCTCTAGAACTATTCACCAGCCTATTTATTAATGGGGTTGAGACCATTAATGAATGTGAATAGACAATAGCCAGTTGTGGCTATAGCTAGATTATAGGCTATATAAAGGATTTTTTTTTTTAAGAAAATTCTAACTTTATATTTAACAATAATAATAATAACTTGATATTTTTCTATACTTTTAAATATAAATATTTACCCCGAAGTATATATATACATAAATAACTATTTAATATTAATTAGTGCTATATCGTTATTTAACAGCACAAATTAGCAAAAAAAAAGCGATTGCTTTAAAATGTTTATTTAAAATTCGCTTTAAACTTTTAAATATTAATCGTGCTATAAAAAAAAAAAACCTTGTTTTCGCTATTACTAGTTATTTAATTTGCTCTAATTTTTCGAATTATAATAAAAACAGACTTTTTACAGCGTTTGTTCGATTATCGATTTATTTTAATTAATAAATTTTTTTGCAAAAAAAAAACTTTTTTTTAATAAATAAATACAGCTTATCTTTTACTTCGCGTTATATTACGCTTTTAAAAATCCTTTACGATTAAAAAGCATAAATAAACCACTAGTCAAAAGCTATAAATAAAGTTAAAAAATTTTTTATTAAAATAACTACTTACATTTATTACTATAACAAATTAAGCAAAATTTTTTGCTTATAGCCCAATATTAAACAAAACGTTTAAAATATTTTTAACTATCGCAAAAGCTATTTAAACATCAAAAATTAATTATAATATTACTTTTTTTATTAACGGCAATAAATTTTACAAAAATATCTAAAATCTTTTTAATGCTTTAAAAAAAAAACTTATTATATTTATAATCGAAAAACTTTTTAAATATATAATAAAAAACTAATATAACAACGATTTTGCAAAAAAATTCCGTTATAATTTCGACATATAAGAAAAAAAAAACTTTAAACGCTTTTACGATATAACTAGCGATTTAAAAGTATATTTTAAACGACGAAAAGTTTTTATAAACAAAAATCTTTTTTACTTAAAAACGTTTATAAAAATTATTACTCGCGAATAACTTAATTTTTAAAATAATAATTTTATTAAACAAAAAGCAAAAATTAATAAAATAAACTAATATTTATAAAATTTCTTTAGCTAATTTATTTATTACGAAAAAAAAATTACCGATAAATTACTTTATTTAATAGTTTTAAAAAAACAAATATAGCTTTTATAATTTAAATATTAGCAAAGCCGATCGAAAAAGCTTTTTTTACAAATAACCTTTTAAAAAGTTTTCCGACTAATAACACTATTTTTAAAAAAAAAAAAACGATTTATAACTTGCTAATTTTCGTAAAAAAGCTTATATTTTTCGATATATTATTAACTTTAAATTTTATAGCTTTATTAACTATAATAAAAATACGAAAGTTTATTTTAATAAAAAAAATAATAATATTTTATTAATAATAAACTTGTTTTAAAAAATATACTTTAAACGCTAGTTATAACAATTTTATATATATAAAAACTTTTAAATACTTTTAACCGCGACATTCCTCCGTCTAGCTAAATAACCGATAACCAAAATAACTATTTTAATAAAACTTACTTTAAATTGCCGTTAAAAGATATAGCAAATACAAAAATAAACAGCAATCTTTTAACTAAATTCGTAAAATACTAAAAAACTAATTAATTATATATAAAAAACGTATATAATATAATAAAAAATAAAATATAAGCTATATTTATAATTTATTACTTTTTTAATATTATATAGTTTTAATTTGTCATTGTTTTTTTTAAAATCTTAAAAAAAGAAGCCTAAATATACTATTTTTACAATATACGACTAACTTAACGATTTAAATAAATATATAATACTATAATAAAACATTTTAATACAAAAATTAACTAAAATTATTATTTAAACGATTAAAATTTAATAACTTATATTAAAATAACTAATAATAATCCCGATAAAAAGCCTATAAAAATATTATAATATATATTTAATAAACTACGCTTATACTAAAAAACATTTAATTAAAGTTATAATTAAAAAATTACGCTACGTAATAATATTATACGCATATATACTAATAAACTAAAGTTAGCCTATACTTTGCAAATTTTACCCGAAAAAATAAAAAATTTATTTTCTAAACTCCGATTATTTTTATAGTTATATTTTAACTTATAAATAAACTAATATATGCTTATTAACGATTATAATACTTATATTATAAAAAAAAAAATTAACGCATATTATAATAACTAAAAATATAATATTTACGGCAAAAGCCGTAAAAAAAATAATCGAAAAAAATTTTAAACACAAAACATTCCGTTTAACCGTTAGCCGCGAAAAAGTTATATTTTTAAAAAAAGCTACGGCAATAATTTTTATAACTAAAAAATATATTATATATACGGAAAACCTAACTGCCGATTATACTATTACGATAAAAACGATTAACGCCGCCGTTTTTAATAATAGTAAATATTCGCCGAAAATAGCTAAAATAATAAAAATTAATATTTAGCGTTTTTTAACGATTTCGAGCTTAATTTTAAAAATAACGCATTTAATATAAAAAAAGTATAGCAAGCCTTTTTTGTACTAAAAAATAACGAAAAATACGCTTATTAAACCCACACCTATATAGTTTAATAAGCCCGTAAATATATACTTATATATATAAACCGATATAAAAATAACAATTAGCTATTTTTCTATACAATTTTTATATTAAACCGCTACGATATTAATTAATATTAAAATATTATGCTAAATATTAAAACATTAATATACTTTACAATTAATAAAACATAAGCTTAAACATTATTAAAAATCGATTTAACGGCGCAATTAAACCGATTAATAACCGAAAAAATTAATATATGCTTTAATAATAATAAAACGATTATTTTAACTAAAACGTTTAATATTTAAACGATATTTAAAAATATAAACTTTAAAATAGTTTTCGCTAATATATTATTTTTATTATATTTAGCCGATATAAATAAACATAAAATTAAGCTTAAAAATATTATTAACAAAATCTATTAACTAAATACTAGCCTAATTATAAAAATATTACGTAAATAAAGCTATTTTTAATTTTATTTAAATAAAGCCGAAAAAGCCTAAATTAATATAACGAAAAAAAAACTGCGATTATTTTACCGGCAATTTAAATATTTATAAACTAAACAACTATACTATTTATTAATTAATATTAGTTATAACAATATTAATATGTAAATTATTAAGCAAATTAATAAAATATACGCCGGCTATTAACTAAATATATTATTGCAAAAAAGATTTAAATTTATTTTATAAAATAACGTCGATTTTAACTATAAAGTTTTAGTTAATATTATATATTTAAATAGCAAATTTATACTATATATTATTAACGTTATTACATTTTTTTAAAATTATTAACAGCGAAAAAAGCATAAAAAATACTTTATAAAATTTAAATCGATATATATATTAGATTGCTAAACGTTATTATATATAATACTAATATAAACTTTTTATTACGAAGATTTTGCGCTAAAATATATATTATAAATGTATTAATAAAAAAAATTTTTATAAAAGCTTATTAAAACATTAATAAATTAAAATAAATTTATAAACCGCTCCGCTACGCATAAAATATACTAAACGCAAAATTAAAAAATACTATTTTATAAAAAGCTATTTTATAAATAGCGATTAAAACAGTAAATAATACTATAAACTTTAACGGCCTAGTGCTTATACTATTTGTATTTAAAACATACCTACGGATTAACGAAAATTTACCGCTATTACTTATTACGCTACAAAAACAACAAGCCGTTGCAAAAATTATAAAAATATTACGTAGTATAAAAGCAGACTAATAGATTAACGACGCGCTTAACGCCTAAAACGGACTAAACGTTTTAAATATTTTAACACTGCTAATAAGTTATAAAATAAAAATATATCGCAAAAATAAAAAATAAACTAAACCGTATAAAATCCTGTTTATTAAAAGTTACAATATTATTATAAATATAAATAAATCGATTAAATTTAAATTAATAATTATTAAACCTTTTTATCGCAATAATATAAACGAAAAAATACCCGACTTATTAAAAAATTAACAAATTTTTTTAAACAATAATAACGATACTAATTTTTTTTACTTTTAAAAAAACGACACGCTAAATCTTTATTATACACTAGCTAAACGAAATCGCAAAAAACCTAAAAATAACAAAAACAAACCGAAAAACTCCGTTTATAATAACAATATATTTTTAATATAAGACCTAAATAATTAACTTGCTAAAATTATATTTTTAGCTAAAAAAAAAATTAACTTTTAAAACAACGTAACGTTTTTAAAACGAAAAAAAAATTATTAATTTTAGCAAACCTTTTAAAATAAATAATAAAAAAAAAATCGATAAACTATTTTAAAACGGCGTACTAAAAATTGTCCCGTTCGATTAAAAAATACATAGTTTATTATAAATTTTTAAATCGCATATAGTACGAAAAATTAAAACCGATAAAAACAATTAACTATACGAAAAAAATAAACTCGGTATTTAAAAATATAACGATAAAAACAAACTAAATATATTTATGCAATTTTTAATAATATAACGATTATTATAATAATTATTATTAATTTTAGCACTTATATTAATTAAAAAGCTAAATATAATAATTTTATTAAAGAATATTATACAAACGTATATATAAACATAAAAAGCTTTAATTTGTAATATTATTATTAAACTGCTAATTAAACTATAAAAATACTATTCCGAAAACTATATTATATAAATAATTAAACCGTTATATAAAATCGTTAAAACAAAATTATTTTAATAAACTATATACTATTAATATTATCGTAACGTTTTAAAAATAAACATATTTTTTTATAACCTTTGTTTATTAATAATTAATTTAAAAAGAACAAAAAAAAACGATTTTGCCGTTGTAATTATATAAATTAATAATACGTTACAATTAAAAATACACTCTTTTAACTAAAAAAAAGCAAAAACGTTATATTTTACGGCAAAGCTTACAATAAACCTAACAAAAAACTAGCTTTTTAATTTTAACAAATTATATATAACTATTTAAAAAAGTCTAATTAACATAACCCAAAAAAACCAAAGACGAAAAATAAAATTTATCACTACTACTACTTTTAATAATTAACAAAAAATTAAGCGCTAAAAATAATATATTTAATAACGTGCTAAAAAAGTTTATATTGCTAATATTTATTAATTAAAAGCTAGTTATAACTTAATAAAAACTGCCTAAATTATTAATCTTAATAAATCTAATTGCAAAAACCTTAACTAACGGCTTAAATAGCAAAAAAATTATTTTAATTAAAGCTTAACTTATATTATTTTTGATTTATATTTGCTTAAATTATACGTATTTATTAACGTATCGTTTGTAAATAATAAAAATTTAAGCTTTTAAATAAGATTTATTACCGTTTTAGCGAACGAAATAAACGTTAATTATTATACCGATTATCTCGTATTTAAAGTTAAAAAAAATATCGTTTATTAGTCTTTAACTAAATATAAACAAGTTACGCGTTTGGTATTAGCTTTAAAAATATATAAAATAATATACGGTTATAATATAAACTATTATTTAACATGCATAATTAATTAAATTATAAAGTTTATTAATTACTATTAAAATAAATAACCTATAATTAAAAAAATCTTTATTATTTTATCTACTAATTTTTATTTACTATATAAAACAATTATTAAACTAGAAATAATAATAGAAAAGCGATTTATAATTAATATTATAGCATTGCAAAAATTATATAAACATAAAAAAATTTATAAAATACAATAAATTTATAGCAAAAATAACTTTATAAACGTTATAATTAAATTATTATTAAATAAGGCCTTTAAACGCTTTATTAACAGCAACGAAAATATCGTTTGTATTAAAAAAAGCGTAGAAAAAAAAAATACTTATTAGTATAAAAAGACGTTTAAAAGTTTTTATTCCTTTTAATTATTAATAAAAGGTATAATTAGCTTTACTAAAATAAACTAGCAGCTAAAAAAAAAATAAGTATGTGTTAATCAAAAGATTTTATAGATCTGGCTAGATTATATAAATAGCTAATAAGCAGCTTTATTTAAAAGGTTATCGGAAATAGCTTTTAAAACTATTCACTAGCCTATTTATTAATAAGGTTAAGACTATTAATAAATATAAATAAACAATGGCTAGTTATAGCTACAGCTAGATCACAGGCTATATAAAGGATTCTTTTTTCTAGGAAGATTCCAACCTTATATTTAATAACAACAATAATAACTTAATACTTTTCTATACTTTTAAATACAAACATTCACCCCGAACCATGTGTACGCATGAGTAACCACCCAACAAAAAAGTTATTAAAACTAATTTTAAAAATAAATTTTTTTTTAAAACAAAATATTAAAACTAAAAAAAACAGCAACAGATTAAACTTTAAAAAATCAAACTTTATAAAATAAAACAAGTTATTTTATTAATAAACTATAAATTAAAGCTATTTAAAAATATATCAATTAGTTTAATCTAATATATATTAATATTTAAACTAATATATTTACGCGTTATATTTATAACTAAACTTAAGATTTAGAAAAAATATTTACGACATAAAGATTCTTTTAAATTTGCAATAAAATAAGTAAAATTAATAAATAAAATATTTAATTAAATAAATAAATTTACTTACGAAAAGAATAGTTAAAAACTTAAAAAAAAATTTTTTTTAATTAACGTACTTTTTATAATTTACAATTCTTACTAATAATACTTTAATTAACTAAAACTAAAAAAGCAAAGCCGATAACGAAAATATTAAAACTATTTTAATTAAATAAAATATAGAAGTTTAACTAAACGTTATTGCGTTTTTATAATCGCTTTTGCTTTTTTTTTATTTCTTTATATTTTAAAAATCCCGCTAAGCTATTTTTACAGTTTTTTTATAAAGAATTCAACTTAATAGTCTAAACGGCGTAAACGCGAGAATAGTTTTTAAGCTTTTTTATTTATTTTTATTTATTTTTATTAACTTATTTAAAACTTTTTGTTTACGTTAATGTAAACGCTAATATTTAAAAATACTATTATTTAAAAAATTAATAAAAACGTAAGTCTTATTATAATACTTTAAATTAGCATCGTCATAGTTTTAATAACGGTTAACGCTATATTATATTATATATAACAAGCTTTTATTAAAATAATACGAGTAAAGCAGAACTTTAAACTTAAACGTTTTAATAGCAAATAATATGGCACCCCGACAATTAGTAAACATAATACAGTGTAACAAAGGGGGTCCGATAAGACCTACATGTTACGTGTAAAATAACTACGTTAATTAAATAAAGGAAACTAGGATATCTCATACATCCCGCAAGGATATGTGAATATTCCTAGTCTTCTTTATCGTAATATAAAATATACTATACTACCCTATAGTCTTTTTTACTAAAACAATTTAAAAAAAAAAAAAAAACTTTCGATAAACGCTTTATTATAGTTAATATTTATAAAAAATGAAAATAAAAATAAAAATAAAAATAAAAAATAAAATAACATAGCAAATAAAAAACATTTACTTACTTTAAAATTAAAATTTACTAAAGTTTATTCTAAATAATAAAGCTAGAAAAAAAGGGAATAATACTACAAATTAATAATAAAAAAATATAGCTATGAAAAAAAGGCTATAAAAAACTATTATAAAAACAAAAAAGCAATAATACTTTATTATATAACTAAAGCAAAATGCTTTAAAAACTCTAAAAAGCAAATAAAACAAGATTTTAATAGTAATAAAAAATAAATATATAATAAAAAAGTTTTATTTATAACTAGTTATTTATTTAATATTATTTAACTTATATTTATAGTTAGTATTAAAAAATAACTATAAAAATTTTTTTTTTAAAATAGTTACTAATATATGCTATTATTTTATTACCTGCAATATTATACTTAACTTTTACTTTAAATATAAACTTTAAAAAGTATTTATTAATTATGCTTTATGCATTTATAATCTTTAATACTTATAAAAAAATATTTAATGATAAACATTAAAGTACACTTTGTAATATATAAAATAAAAGGTTTAACTTTAAATTTATACGTTTTTTTTTATTAATAATAAAGTACTAAAAAAGGTTTTAAAAGTTAAATAATAAAGCCAATAAGCTAGTGATATAATTTTATTAAATAATTAGTTTAATTATAGCTATTAAACTTTTAAATAATAAAAACAAGCAATAAAACTATATAAATGCTAGGTCCGGCAACAAAACTTATATTATTAAGCTGTTAAACTACTAATAAAAGCATTAGCGTTTTCGTCCTTATCTTAGCATATAATACGGTGCTATAAAAAGGGTGCAGTTATATATAGTCTATATTAAAATAAGAACCTCTTAACTAGTGGGTTTTTACTATTTTCGTATCAGAAAAAATAAATAACAAAATAAATAGAGATACCGAAGAGATTTTAAACTGCATTAAGGTTAAAACTAGGTAAAACGATGGATTTGGTGACCTGGTGGCTAGGTGGCCTGTGAGGCGGTGGCCCGAGAGGGGGCCTGTTAACCGCACACAGCAGGTGTCGAGAAGGCCAATAAACCACTTGGGAGCTTCGCGCGCTGCGTGCTACGCTTATTGCGCTTATACGCATGTTGCGCTTGTTGCGCCACGTTGCTCTCTTTTCTCTGAAGACAGCCCTGATTTCGTTTTGCCGGTATGGACAGCTGTAGGCACCACTTGAAAATGTTATCATAATGGCATATGGGTGAAAATACGCGGTATGCATGCCACTCTTCTACTTACATCCTCGGCTCCATTTATGCTTTGCTCTGCCTACGAATGTCAAGCTGTTGCTTGTGTGTCCTTTAACTTCAGCCCAAAATTCGTGTCGGCTTACCTTTCGCTTCCCGTGCAGGTTATCTATGGCCTTGTCGAGCTTGGCTCTAATGCGCGCACACCAACTAATCATTACCGTCGTTGTAAGTCACCGGATCTCCTATTCGTCTAGGCTAAACGACAAGAGGAACGTACTGCCAAGCCTTCCGAGAGTCACTGGTGCTATTCATTTACTTGCTTTTCCCCAGCAATTTGATGTAGCTTGTAACTTGTCATCGAGGAACTGAAATGTATATAAATACATGTGTCCTAGATTACACCTATTGGTTATTTTTATATGACTACGCTACGTTGTTTTAAACAGTCTACGAGAGAATGACTGATACAGTCCCAGTGGCTCGCATGTATCACGTGTCATACTACGGTTGGATGCATATAGCGAACAGCGGGATACAGATAATGGCACTCCAGAACAACGCCCGGCTCGTTGGTGTTTAAAAATGGCTGTCGGTGTCCCTAGCTCTCTTACAGAGAAAAGTGGGCACTCGCCCTTCGAATGAGCAATACGGCTTGTAATAGATATTGTGCTAGAAAGGATAGTCGTCACACCATAGTGTGTTAATAACATGATAAGACTTCAAGACGCCCCGGCAAAACCATACCAACCTTGAGTGGTGGTGTCGGCATCCAAGACGTCATTCTCTCTGTAATGTCTAATACACCTTTTGGGGGGTTCTGTGGGCGGTATTTAACTGATGATGTCAGCCGGCGAGCCCTGCTCATGACCATTGCCCAGCGGCTACCGCCCTTTGTGCAGTGTAATCCCTGCCGTAACGAGTCATAGACTCTGCGCGACTGCGCCGTCAAACAAAGGCACGTCTTTTCTGACTGCCGCCATATAATTACCATGGGCGAGACGGCACTTTCCTATCCACCTAGTAAGCGCGACAGCCTATGGTGAGACGAACGATCAGCCTTAAACGTACGAAGATGCAGGAGATGCGGGAGATGCGGGAGATGCAGCCTTCGAAATGGTGTGCCATCGCTTCTACAAGAGTGTGTGTCTATGGTATGGTGCTGCTACTGTTTGTATATTATAGTATGACATAAGCAAAGTTGTCTTAGATGCTATTGTACTTTGGCTATGTTTTAAATGATAAGCTTCTGGTTTGTATTGTTCTTGCTTATGATCCATTTTTATTTATTATATTGTTGACTAAACTAAATGTCCGCATTAATGAGAGATGGCGTTGTAAGGTGTATTTGAGTTGATATCCTGTAGCTTTCACGTTCTGAGTACCTCTACGAAAACTGATAATAAACACTAGCATCCTGCACTGCCACCCGGACCCTACCTGCATTAATTTTATTAGACGTTCAGAAGAACGATACTATTTTAACCTGCGGTATCAAGTTGTTCTAGATGATAAACGCACCAAGAATGTAGCGACTATAAACGAGGAAATGAATAGTTATATGAACTTGTTACTTTAAACCAATACTAAGGCGAATCTACTAGGTTTGATATCAACAATCGGAGACCTCGTATGTTTCAATCTGGTTTCTTTACCTAGTGCTCGATAGTAAGGGATGCTTCGAGGAATACAAAGGTCTCCTAAGATCGGTCGATACAAGGAGAGGACGATATTACCCATAGATGCTAGACCTTAAATACTAATTTAATCATAGATAAAAGTCTAGTTCGGACCAAAAAGGTCTATAAAACGTCGTGTAGGCAATACTGTAGCTTTTTATTCAGCACTAGATCAATTCTCACTAGTCTAAGACAAAAGTAGTAAAAAGCTCGCACCTAAGCCAAAGGCTCCAGTGAACAACGATTCATCTTGTTTTTATAAATAATTGCACTAGCTACATTAGTGAAAGAAAACAGGTATATATCTTAACCACAACCTCGCCTATAGCTAGCCTTCTTTTAACCCATCTTTAAGCCTTACCCCGTCTTTATGCGCACCCCTCCTTTTCACAAATCTTTAATACCACATTGACAACACGCCTCACCAGTACTGTCATGCTCTCCTTATCTAATGCCGGAGGCCCACCACCCTTCAACCTAGCCCCACGGCAACCTACCAATCAGCTTTGAAGAGTAATAGAAGATTGCCGAACGCCCTATTGATAATTATTCTTATCTTGATTACGGCAGCGGCCCATAAAAACCATCCTCGAAACTCATTCATGCCATAGCCTGCCTTTCATCTGCTAAATTGGAAATATTTTCTCCAGCGAAACGACTACTAGCTGCAATGTTAATTGATAACATAAGATTAACATTAATATAAAGAGAGTATCTAGGTTACAAATCATCCGCCTTAATTTGTAAAAGTAATAGTATAATAAATGTTGAAATATTGTTTTCTCGCCTAGTGTATAGCATAACTATTTGTTATATGTATTCCCATAGATGTGGAAGCTTTACTAAATCTAAAGAGATGTTATTTTTACACCGGTGTGGCGACAGAAATCGAAAGCTGGCGATAAGTGGCTGTACTTCCGCTTCTCTTTAGAGGAAAAAGCAATTGCTCCGACCATCACGTGACAGATAAAAGAGTTCACATGCATGCTATAGGGACTGGATGTGCGACTATATCTGAGTACCAGTAAGAATCTGTGTTGATTCATGACTATAAACTTATAGATATACCTTAACCTATTCGACTACTGGTTTGAACAAGACATGATTACTGTGCAATGGCTTCCGCTCTTCAGTCCAGATGTGCCGTCACTTGTGCCGAGAACATCGCCATCCTTAACCTTCTTCATAATGTCCCAGCTCAGCCGTCTTCTAATCCGGTAATGCCTATCCAATCTAGGACATCAGGCTACCATCTACCCTTTGAAACCGAGCGCAGTCTAGCCACTATACTTGCTTTCCTAGCAGCCGTCAACGATGACCCGAATCGTATACCAGCAATATGTATACAAGAGGTTCCTAATGCAGACATCTTAAATGTTTTGCTTGCAGTGAACAAAAGCACTGCGGACGCTGGAGCACAACACCTCCGCACCATCAAGGCGGGTTTTGACAAGATATTTACTTTACTTAGTCAAGTGAATGGTGAGACAGCTCCTGCGATTGGTATTCATTAGACCGACTGGACACTAACGTAAGTACGCTAGATCCGAAGCGTGTGACAAACATCGAAAATGAAATTTTTACTAAAATTATCGAGCTTTGTCATGAGCGTATCCTTTCCCGCCTGCGTTTCAAAACGAAACGCAGAGATAGCCGCGAACGAGAGAGAGTATCATTCCGAAATGCACTACACGCTGTTGTTGAGTATTTTAAAAGAGGCAAGTCAAAGGAGGCTCAGAAGGCAGACCAGTTTGTGGAAAGATCGAAAGAAGTTCTGGCATTTGTCACCAAGTGGACACAGCACCAAGTACCTGAGCGCCTTGAGGCGCTCGTTGAAGGGATTCACCATCTACGGCAAGTCGAAGGACTTAGTTTTCTGCTGCTGGAGGCAATACCAAATCGCGATATAGGCCCTAGCGGAAGGGAACATCTGCTAAACACCATTCGTAAAGTGGCGAGATACCGCGACGTAGCTAGAATGCTATATCGAGCAGCGAAAAAAGACTCATTGGTTAAACGGATGCGGGCTGTCATCGTTGACTTACCAAACTGTGCCTTTCGCCGAATCCAAGCCGACGAGGAGTATAATCCAGAAATTCAGTCTGCGATATTACGGACAAATGAACTAGGAGAAAGAAATATTACTCGTATCTGCAATCTACTTGGAACTACACAACAAGCAATTAACAAGAAGTTTGCGGAACAAGCGAAGAAAACTTTGAAAGAATCCAAGATACACGCTGAGATCCAGCTTCTTTACTATTGCGAATTCAAGGCTCGTGGGAAACAGACTATACCTCGAGTAGTTTGCTCAAGCAAACGAGCTTGCTGGTTATGTAACGAGTTTATTCTCTTGTATGGTAAGGTATATACTCCAAATTCTCATGGGAGGCTATACACTGGATGGCGGCTGCCCGCACTGAACGAAGCTCAGTTCGATGATATTGCTGGGAGGATGAATCGACTTCTTCAACAACGAATAGTAGAGAGTATGCGGCTGTTACTCGCTAGAGGGGCCAGGACGACATATCCGCCACCTATGGAAAGCACATTAAGTACAGTCGCCTGGTCGGTATCAACTTCAAAAAGTTTTCAAATCAGAAACGATGCGGAAATTAATTTGATGGACGACATTGCGCAGCAGCACCTAAACCCGAGCGATCTTACGAGAACTGCAAAGGATAAGGACCATCAAGCCTCTACAACCGGAGGCAACTTAGATTCCTCCGTAGCGATAGATGAAAGTGTGAAAGAGACTTTGCCAGCTCGAGGAGATGAGGTGGATGCTGTGACTATACCCCAGAGTTCTTCAACGAGCATAGAAAGCCTCAGGAAGCCATCTATATTCTTCTGCCAGGACGGTACTTCAAGTAATCAACAAGGCATTGTTCGAATAGGCAAGAAATATGCGAATGGACAACCTTCTGATCACGAAGGAAGCAATAAAGATCCAGATAATGCATGGCCGAGAGTTCATACTACGACAAGTCGTATAGGAACAGATGATATGCCATCGACCAGCAGTTTCGAAATCATACAAGGCGAGACTGAGACTGGTGAGGTTTCAAAGGGGACTAACTCTCGAGCATACATTGCAAACGACTTGACGATACAGATTGAATATGCAGCGAACTTTCAACGCGCACTAAGCGGTAGCCCCCGCCCTAAGCAAATTTATTACGCAGTGCAATGGCTCACTCGGGACGAAGAGGAGGAGATCCGATCACGGGATACTACAATTATTGTTGACGTGGTAGCCCTTGAAGGCGAGGTATCATATAACACAGATGAACGCGATTCCATTTACTTAGCTACCGGAGGGTCTTTAGTTAAACTAACTATGCGAGAACGAGACGTCGAGGTGTGTTGAAGGGAGGTCTTGTAAACTTGGGTGATAAGCTTATAAATCAGCTAAGCTACCTAGTCCAGTTTTACCTAAAAACGCGACTTAAATGTGATAAAACTCTGCTGGTGGATACTCGGGTGATCTGCCATGGATAGTGTTGTTGAAATTAGGAGGCTGGTAGATCTGGTCGCTGAATACTTTGCGCCATACACATCTGCCATATATTCAAAAGTACCACATATCTGAGAGATACCTGGACGTATTCCTTAATCTATTAGTACAATACATCCATTATCGTAGTCTCTCATTTTTTCAAATAGCTGCCGTCCTTAGGGCTTTGGCAAAGAGTAAAGTGTACTAAAGTGAAAGGTCGAGATTGTCAGACAGACTGCCGATCAGACGAACAGAGTACCCTCTTCTATTTTAAGGCTTGGAAGATCAGGTGTGAGGAATCCAAATGTGTCGGGGATGCGGAGTACGTGCTACTCGGCTTAGCGACGTCGGGTTTGATTGCTAGGTAAATGGGGTTAAGATAACCTTTGACAACAATGGGTCCAAAGGACAGCGGACTGCCCAGAGAAAGCTGCTAGGGGGACTAAGTAGCATGATAAATATGGTAAGGGCCGTGATATCGGCCTGTGCGAGTTTGCCGTCAGAAATCTGCTCCTTAAGTACGTTTAGTTTTCTTAATTAATCCGTAATTATATTCTACGATATACTTCGCACCTACAGGTATAGCTTGTAAACACGCTGCACTAATTGGTCTGGAAAGTACGTCTGTATTACGTAAAATGTTATGCTAGACTATGAATTTAAAGTAAAAGCAACAAGGTACTTATTTATGTAAATTGCACACAATAGGGCGAGCAGTTGCGTAACACTAGAACTGCTAAGCAACATGTGTCAGGCAATTACGTTTTCACGATCTAACCCCAGATCAACGTTACTAGTCCCTGCCTTGTTAGTTAGGTCGTATCTAGTACGACGCTTTGTTGCCTGCTTATAATATACGATTACTAGGTATGTAAGCAATTATGCAGCGAATTTCAGCAATATCTGTATTTTTATCGCTGGCAGGAAGCAAGACAACGATTTACAGCTGACTTAATTAAAGGGGACCAAATTCTTTGATCCCAGATGTACAGGTCTTGCTTGCTTGCTTGCTTGCTTGATTGATTGATTGATTGATTGATATTGTTTACCGTTAGGAGGGAATGATACAAATTCCCTGGTCTCCTATAGGACATAAGACGTAGTAGGCTACTAGTACTTTATATATATTACTAATGCTATAATAAGTATATATTTATTATTTTAAACTCTTTTAAGCTAGCTAAATATATAGCCCGTAACTATTTTTTTAAAACGTCGTGCTTTATTTTTGTATTTTAGATTTTGCGATTTTATAACCCCGTTTTATTTGCTTTAACGGTATTTTTTTTTTTTTGTTAAAACGAAACGCGACTTTTTATGTTTATTTTAAGAAAAAATTATAATAACTTAAATAAATGTTAATAATGCTTTATAAATATCAAAGATATATAATATAAAAGTACTTTGGTTACATTTGCTGTCGTAGTTTTTAGCTTTGTACTCGTTAACGTGCTACGTACAATTTCGGGTTTTTTATTTTGCAGTGTTATAATTTCGCTTTATAGTAGCGTACCGTACGTAATTGTTTTTAAGCGTCGAGTATACACGTTTTTTTTCCTATTCCCGAAAGTCTGGTCTATCCTCGAAAGTCTAAAATATATTTTGTAGCTTGTTATCGACTGTACTAAAGCCGGAATTTTTTCGAAACTACCGACTTTTCAATGCCTATTAGTGCAAGCGGTAAATACCGCATAGAAATTGTATAGGCAGGCCCACATTTGCATTAACAGTAGGTGCTAAGAAAAGTAGTGGTAGGAGGGAAGTTGTGTACAGGTCTTGCGGTTATTAAGATGACCTCATTCTTTCTTAACACAGCGTTCAGTAGTAGAGAATGCTGATTATTTCTGCTTATTTAGACAACCGTTAAGATTTATCCTCTCTCCAGTGGTATAAGATGTTACGGCGATTTGATTCTCATAGGTCTCATCGTAACAGTTCGTACAGGCTGATGCCAAGTCCGGGACGTTAGGAGAAAATCTTCACGGCGTCGCGGTACAAGCCGCCGATAAATTTTGCACGCGCTGTGTAAAAAGTGACGCCTGACATTATAATTCCGCACTTTCCGCCAAGCTGAGCTACTCTATTGGATATCATCTGATTTACTATTGAATCTAGTAATAAAGGACGTGCTTTTTCTCAGCTGATGCATTTCGCTCTTGGATATACGCACCATCATCTCTGTGCAAATGGCCTGCTTTAGTGCAAGGCTTGTTTCATTGCCTGTATCATCCGCATAACGTATTCCTGCTACTGAAGACAAGCAACAATAGCAGCAATAGCAGTAAGCGTATCCTCCGGATCGCGCACAAGTACAGTCTTGACACCAACCTCTTTAGCAGGGTAATCATTGCCACCTGTTACATCCAGCGAGGTGTTAAACGCATCGATGATTTCTTTCCGCTTGGCCTCGCTGAAGAGGTCTGCAAACACGGGCGTCCGCTACCCCCCGCAGTGCGTATACAGCTTCGTGCCCGTCGTCGGCATCAGCCAGAGCTTGGAGAGGTCTGCGTGCGGCGGCATACGGCTCGCTACTTGCTTTTGGAACTGGGGCCAGTCGCCTCCGGAGATGACAGCCACGTGCGCGACGGATAGAAGGGTTGTTAGCGCTTCGCTCATTGAGGCCTCTAGGGCTTGCTTGCTCTCGGCTAGCGTGCCGTCCAAGTCAAAGGCGACTAGAGATATCATGGCGATGAAGCTGTGATCAGTGTTAGGAGTGTCGCTAGCCCGTCACTGCTCATGTGTCTATGGGAATAGTCGCTGTTCGCTTGCGCTTCTGACCGTTATGCTGAAAATCATGGGGCGGGATTAATTTACAATGCACATATGATAACTTTTCGAATGCTGATTGAAAAGGGGGAATTAGATCAATTTGTCAAGAGTGAAGCGCGTTGGACGTACTCTAGCTGAGAGGTCTGAAAAATGATGTATTGTGTATGCAGCAGGGAAAAGGTGGCTATCTGGCCTGCAGGCACTAAATATATGGTTAGGGCGTGTATCTAGTAGACAGACCCCTGTAGCACAGTGCCCTAATTGACCCGTCACAAGAGGAGTAGCTAGTCTAATTTGCCCCACATCGTCAAAAGGCAAGCAGAGCTGCCTACATAGCAATATGCGCTCCATATAGCACAGCATAATACCCAAGCTGCTCAGATGATTTAGACTCAAGTTTTAGATAAGGTTAAGAATCTACTTAGCAATGCGCATACCAGAGTTTCATAAGTGAGTGCACCAATTCGTGAAGCGGGACTGATATAGACCGGTAGTCAACCCAAAAAAGGTAATACGCAGAAAGCTAAACACATCGTGCAACCATTCGCTACAGGTCTGATAACACATCCTTAGAAACTGTAGGTTAATGGTTTACATATGATTCACTACGTTTGGCTAACAATTCTGCAGCGCACATACTAAAAATCATCATGCTGGAATATGTTAAGATCACCAGATCCACTATTTACCAGTCATCACCTCACTCACGACACCTGAAAACTTATCAAGCACTCCTACAGGAAAATTTATCATAAAAACGGTCCGAACTAAGAGGATTCAACGCAGAGCGTTCACGCCTTTTTCTCATTTGAACTCTACATAGGATTTTGCAACACTGCCCGCTATCCAGGACCCTCCGCTGCATATCTTGCGACAAGGTGTAATTTGTCTTCGCACATACTGTCGGGGCATTAAATAGAAGAACTCTGTCACCGGCGCACGATCCTATCGTTCGCCACGTCAAGACGCCAGTGCTCACTCGGGAATCTCTTTCGGACGTGCTTCTTATAGCTGTTCCTCGTCGGCCGGCACCAAAAGCAACAGCAGCAAACGTCACGGTTATACTAGATTAAGCGTCGGCTTTGGCGAGTCCGATCAGGTGCAGCAGCGGGCGCATTACGAGACAGCATTCGGGCGAAAACAGACGCCGGTGCTTGACGGCCGAAGGTATCGTCCGGTTATTCATGCGCAAGACGCGGAGGAATTGCTTGCAGGTGACGGCCCGACAGGCCCTGCTAAGGGAACAGTTGTGCTTAGATATCAGGAGGTGAACCCCGGGGGGGACCTGCAATAACTGCTGACGGCTAACTTTTGGTCGGTGGGCCTTGGAGTGGCTACGCTTCTGGTTAGCGGATTGGTCGAACTACCAGCTGGTTATGAGAGTAGTTATAAATTGGTTGAATTATCATGTTGGGTATAACGAAGTCACCTTAAAGCGCCTGGCATTCCCCAACGACTTGGTGTAAGTAATATACTGTAAAAGAAGCTCGTCCGTTGCTTAGGCTTGTTGGGAAATGATTTGGTGTAAGCGTGCTGCTGATGGCGTTAGAATTGGTTACGGAGCTTCTGCTACCTATACCGGGATTAGGCGAGAGATAGTGTTGTTGATGTTGTTGATGTGATGGTATAAACGTCGGGAGAAGTCTAGACACGCCGTCCAATATTTTGATGTACGCAATAGAAGAAGCCAATAGGGAGGAGACTTGCCACTCCGAATCATGGCAACGATGCGCACAGGTCACATGGAACCCCCGACTTTAAGGCCAGATCCTTCTTGCTCCCTGGGCTAACAAGTCACATATAACCTCCATCACCTTTCTCGTACAACTGGTTAGCCAGAATAGAACAGCATTTGGTATTATTAGCTTCCTTTTAGCACACCTGTTCCCGGACCTCATTTATACGGCATAAATACATGGTCGTCAACGTCACTACGAAAGTATGCTTAGTGGGCGACGTCATTGATTGGGAGCTATTGTCTAGTTTTCATTAATGCAGTTGGACGGGGTGTCAGTGGTGACGATGGGGATGTTTTGTTTACGTGAATGAAGACGAGAACGGCAAAATTGTTGAAGCACCCTTACATGTAGTGCAAAGTGCAGTGTACGCGCACCACCAAGGGGATTATGCTGAAAAAACAAAGCAATCACTCCTTGGATTTACTCAGGATAAAGGGGATTAACTTGATGGTGATGGCCTAATTCCGTGACGATGAAAATCTATTGCAAAAGAGCGTAGAAAAAAACGATAATAACTAGCTAAGCAACGCGATGAAAAATAAACGGCTTTATAATAGCCCTGCATACCCACTCAACTGGGCCACCAATCACACTACCCCAGTTCAGTAGATTGATTAGGTGGTAAGCACTAGAACTACAAATAAAAGCTTGGCCCTAACGGAAGTGAAGCGGGCTGAGGCTCCAGTCAGCTCTACTAGTCTAAGTAGGTATGTACAGTACAAGTGATGAGGTGAACTGCGGGAGGTGGCTAGAGATAAGTAGAGGTAATTAGAGTGCTAGGATTCTGATACGAATGCGACACGGAAGGTAATTAGGGCCGATGCGGCGGTCGTGGAGAATTTACGCTTAGTTATATTAATAGAGCTGAGGCCCCACCACACGAAGCGCAGGTCAGGCCATACAGAGATACCTTCAAGATACGGGACACTGTAGCAGACGACCCCATCACCTTAGTGAGATTCTGCCTTGTGTAGGTTACACAATAGATAACTAGGTCAGTCGCGGTGACGGAAGGCTTCCTTGCACCGAGAAGATGATATCCAATCGATTACAGTTGGCTTGGCAAAATTGTAATGCAAAAATTGAATAAAAACGTGTTAAAGATTGTAGACTGGACCCAAAGGAATAATACTTACTGAAGCCAAAAAATAACTAGACACTTCTTCAGACACTTCCGGCATTGTTCGTCAGCTTTAACCTAGGCAGAATGGGTTTCCCACATGTTCGGCCATTCGTACTTAAAGCTAGCCAGAATTTGACTCAGTGCAGTCGATTTTGTGAGTTAGTTATTGAGAGTGTGTCACGGCAGGTACCAAACTACCTGTACACAACGAGTACAACTATTCGCAAGCTCTCTGGTAGGCAATGTCTCTGAAGGTCGTCTAACATCCTCTACGTATGTAGAGAATGAGCGACGCGAGTAGAACCAATGGCTAACCGGTTGGCATCTCGCAACAAAAGTCTTGGCTGGGAAGCAGAGCTCTTGGACAGTATGCTGGTCTGTCGAGCTTCGATGGATGCCCGGCATGTTGATGACAAGCTATTGTGGACATACATGGCGCCTGGCCGCCGGTTACGGACTAAGCCACGTCTTTGAATTGGCAGTTAGCGAGATGCTGAAGGAAAGAGCACAGATCCAAAGGTAAACGATAAAGTGATAACGTCAAATCGACTACGGGTTGGTGATTGGACGACCGACAGCGGATAGGATGGGCGACAATGCATCATGGTTGGTATGTAATTCAATGTCTGCCCTCGCGAAGCAGGTTAGTCGGACAGGTCGAGCAGGGTGCCAAGCGAAGAGATCGGGCGAAGCCGGCTACAAAGTAAGCCGGGCGAAGTTGCAAGCGAGGCGACAGCTAGGCGGGCTAGGAAACAAAGCGAGCCACTAGCGCGGTAGACAAGGCAGTAAGCAAGGCGGACCCAAGACGGACCAAGGCGTCCAGGTAGATTCAAGGTACACATGAGACAACTAGGGGCGAATGCAATGAAATACTAAGAATGGGGGTCGTGCGGGGTTTTGTGACAGCTCGTGATGCGAAAATGGCCCGATGCTCGCTGCAACCCGCCTCATTCTTCTCACGATGGCTGCCTGAGTAATACTCGTGCTCCAGTCTCTAGCGGGGCTATTGAATACGACGTTAGAGCTGCTCTGACCCGGATGGAACGGGATCGTCGAGGGTTTTGATAAATCGGACCCAGAGCCTAACATTATATTGCAGTCACCTACATCATCGGCCCAATGCAGTCATAACCGAGAGCGCCGTGCTTATGCAGAATCGACAGAGTGTAACAGTACGTTAGGTTGTGCAAGCCGTGGGATCAGCATCGGTGCTGAGGTTCGACTGACCCCTACTATCACCGAAGATCACGTGATAATATGTAAGCAAGGGCCGAAAAGATAAGGAGCATATCTCTATCCGGTTGAGAAGTGTCTTGCACCATTGGGTATCGCGTGTTAGATGGACGTCGGGTATAGCAAGCGTGGATGATTCAAATGATTAATGATGAAGTTAACAAGAGAAACTATCGTGGCGGACTGAGATAGAAGAGAAAGAGCACTAATTATTATACTATTTATGATGCCGAAGGATATAAGTATATATTAAGAGTTCGGGGTTAAACGCACGAACTGAATATTTCGGTCAAAATTAAGGATGGGGAAGGGGAAGCATTTTTATAGCAAACGCGATTATATTTATTTCCTCTTGGCTCACCCGTACCGTTCTTCGTCGGGTTGAAAAAACCCTGTCGTCGATATGATCCCTGCTTTATACACAGTAACTGGTATCTGATGCTTGGAGTGAACCCATTATCCTTAACACCCTTGTTCTGCGTGGTCAATAGCGTAATTAGCCGATTTATCTTGCCTTAAACAGTCTCATCAAATCCTACTCATACTGTGGCGTAGTGCTATTTTGTACGCTAAACCATGGCCCGTCCTAGCTAACAAGAATGTGCTATAATATACAATGCTTAAAATAAAATGACCGTTCCTATTAAGGCACCCTCGGGCTGTTTTGATCCGCCAAATTTCTTAACAAGTGGTGACTGGCATACTTTAACTGGTTAACAACATAAACATAACGTTAAATGGCTTTCCGGCTGTTTTAAACGTTTAAACTTAATCTAGCACGTAAGCCATTTTTTTTTTTATAAATATAAGTTAATTAACCAAAATGCTATTTATTTCTAAGTGGTTAATTAGCTAAAATAAGTGGGTTTTATAGCCTTTATGTTATATGCTGGCGTAGTATTTACTACTCGGAAGCATATATACATACGGAAGCCCTGGGTATCCCAGAACGGAATACTGCTGGATCTTTTGGTCTATTGGCTGAGTGGTTGACAAGGCTGCTACTCGTGACACTTTAGCTGTTTTTAGCTGCTTTTTTTTAATATATTTATATATTAACTACCTTTTTAACCTTTTTAAGCTTTTATTTACGTTAAATTATAACAGTTAACGCTATTAGCCGTTTCTTTATTATGTTAAAGTAAAGGCATTTAATAAAAACTTGTAAAAGTGTGCTAATAAGCTTATATTTATAGCATTTCATTTTAAATAACTTAGGCTACTATAGTTAAAAAGCTTTATTATATATATTATTTTGTAAAGTTTTGCAAAGTAATTATTTAATATAAAAAAAATATATTAGTAAATTATTAAATTAAATAATTAAAAGCTTAATTAATTTTTATATTTTATTAACGAGTTTATTAACTTGTTTTTTAAAAAGAAAATTAAAAGATGTATTAAGTTAAGCTATATTATTATAATTTTCCCAAAAAAAATTTTTAAGAGGATATTAACTAAAAAAACAAAGCAAAAAAAGGAACTTTTAAAAACTTATTAAAAAAACTTTATTTACATTTTTTAGGTTAAAAAACTAGAAGTCTTTGTAATTAAAATGTTTTTTTTTAAGTATAAATGCCGATACTTAAAATGAATAATTCGTAAAATTTTATAATAAACAAATTAATTAAATTTAATATTTGCTAAAATATGTTATAACGATTTAATTAAAGTCTATAATATTTATTTTAAAGCAATTATTAAATTTTACGATTAAATAAAAGTTACGGGATATTTTGATTATTAAAATATCTATTTACATTTACCGTTTTTTTTTACGTAAATTAGCTAAATAAATAAATAGTTTATTTTTATAAAGATTTTTATACGTATATAAGAAAACATTTTATGTTTTTTATTAATAATAATAATTATACTTTATAAAAAAGCTAATATATAGTTTATTTTATAAGTTTATAAAAATAACTTTTAAATATTTTTTAAACGCGTTATTAAATTATATAATACATTATTAATTTAATAAATCGATTGTTTTTATTTAACTATAACGTTATTAAGAATATAATTAACCAATTATTTAAATTATATAAAAAACGCTTTATAAAAAAAAATTAAACATTAAAACTTAATTTAATTATTTAATTAATTATTAATAAATTTTAAACGAAAGATTAATTAAACATTGTGTTTAGTTTATTTTTATATAAAAAATAATTATAAAAAAACTTTAAAAAAGTTTTTTATAACTTTAATAAACTGAATTTATAATAAATAAAATGACGTTTAATATTATTATAATTATATTTAATTACGTACGAAAATTAAAAATTTTATAATTAAATAATTTAAATTAATCTACGGTTATTTAAAATGTTTTATTATACGGTTAAATTATTTTATTTTATACTATTTTAATAAAACAAAATTATTTATTATTTTAGTATAAAATATTAAATGATTTAATAATTAAAAAATTAAAACTATAAAAAATAAATAAGTAATAAATAAACAAAGTTTATATTAAATTAAATATTTTAATAAATATATAAAATATTATATAAAAAATATTATTTATTTATTTTTAATAATTATAAAAATTGGTATTTAATTAAATTTAAAGTATATTATAAAAACGATAATATTGTTATTTTTATATATTTTAGATTATTTTTGTAAGCTTTAGTTTTTGGTAAAAAAACCGTAGGGTAGTGTAGTATATTTTGTATTGCGATATGGAAGACTAGGAATATCTACACATTTTTGCAGGATATATAAGATATTTTAGCTTCTTTTATCTAATTAACGTATTTAATTTATACGTAATATGTAGGTCTTATCAGACCTTTTTTATTATATTATGTAAAATACTAGGCGTATAAAAAAGCTTGCGGTTATTTTTAATAAATTTATTTAATTAAACTAAATTTTTACAAGCTTTTTTAACTTTTTTTAAATTAATTAATTAGTTTAATTGTTTTACGTTTATCTATTTTTACTATAAATAGTTATTTTTTTAATTTAATATTTATTTAATAAAGCATTTAAATAACGTAATTATTATTTAATTAAATAATCGTATTTTAATTTTGCTTAATTAAAACAATAATTAAAAATAATTTCGATTTTATAAAAAAAATTTTTTGGAAAAAAAATTGCTTTAATCGTTTTTAATAAAATTTAAAGCTAATATTTTACGGTACAAAAAATCTTTGTTTTAAATAAACGATAGCTATGCTATTAAAATAAGGAAATTAATATTAAATGTTTTAAGCAAATTTAATTCGTAAGCTATTTTCTTTTTATTTTAAACTTAATTTTTTAAAAGCTTATACGTTGTTAAAACTTTCTTGAAATAATTTATTAAACAAATAGTATTTATAATATAACTTAAAATAAATATTATTTTTAATATTAAATTTACTAAATCGATGTTATATATTATAATATTATTTAATTTATATAGTTATAAACTTTATAGCTAATTTAGCATTTCTACGCAAATGTTTTTTTTTAAAATCGTATTTTTCGTACGGTTTAATATTTATTTAAATTAAATAATTGAAACTTAAATAACTATTTATAAATAAATAATTAAATCGTTTTAAAATATACGTTACTAAAGTTTTATTATAATATTAATAATAAGTTTATTTATACTTTTTTTAAATAGATATATATATAATATTAAATATCTATTTTTACTGTTTAAATTTTTTTTTAAAAATAGGATGCTATTATTATAAATAATTATATATTAAAAATTGAAATTTTTTTTTTTTTAAAAATTAAATTAAAATTGCAATTTTTATCGAAAATAAAACTAGTTAATATTTAATACTTAATTAATAATAGTATTTTAACTAATATAAGCCTTTAGTTTTTGACAATATATTTTTTATTGCCGAAAATAAGTAAAAATTGCTTAAATATAACGCAAATTATTGTTATTAACGTATTATAATAATATTTATTTTTTTCGTTTAAATATTAAAACGTATTAACGAATAATATTATAAAAGATTTTATAACAAAGTTTATAGCGATTATTTTTATCGGTTTATTATTTTTTAAACGTATTAATTAATAATTATTTAATAGTTTTTTTTTTTTTATATAATAATAGTTATATATAAAATAATATATAATATATTTTTTAATTTCGTGCGATTTTTAATTAATTAAATATTTATTAAGCTTTTTATATATTTAGTTAAATTTAGAACAGTATTTATTATTAAAAACTATTGCGAAAAACTTTAAACAAAACTTTTAAATATATATAATTTATATTTATTATATTTATTAACATAATAAAGCAAATTTAATTCCAAGTTAATACTTAAGCTTTAAAAGATAGTTAGTATTTTTATCGTTTTTGCGTAGCGATTTAATAATTCTTTTATATTTAATATCGGTCGAATAAGCGACGTAAAATTTTTTTTTTATAGTTATATTTATAACGGCTTTAAATATAAGCTAAATCTAGATTAATACAAGCTTTTCGTTAATACGTATAAATTTTTTATTAAATTCTATTTCGTTATAAATAGTTTTTAATCGATTTATTGCGTTTAATACATAATTTAATTATTTAAACACGTAATATATATAAAGATTATATTAAAATAAATAAATCGATACGTTTTATACGCGTTTATTTGGTTAATTTATAAATATAATATTAAAAATAGTTTAGTTTATAATTTTTATTATTATTAAAAAATTTATCAAAATAATAATAAAATTATACGACGTTTTGATTATAATATAAAAACGTTTATAAATTTAAATTACGAAAAATATTTTTAATTTAAAAAGTTTATATTTTATTTTAAATTAAAATAAGCAACGATTAAAAAATATTATTAAATAAAATTAGTATTTAAAATTGTTGTTTCGGGTTTTTATCGATAACCGTTTTTTAAATAAAATATTATAATTTCGTAATTACGTTTAATTAAACTATTTATTTATATAAACAACTCTTTTTAAAAATCGTAATATTATAACGTTATATATTTGCAAATTAAATTTTATATTATTTTAAGTAACATTATTTTGCCTTTTATTAATTTGTAATATATTAATTATATATATGTACTTTTTTTTAAAAAGTTTTTAACTAGTATTTTGCTAAACTTTTGTTTTTCGTTAAATAACGCGTTTTTTTGTTTTACAACTGTTTAATATATTATATATAATACGGTATAAATAATTATAAAACTTTTATACTATTTAAATATTATTTAAAAGTTTTAAATTAATTAAAAAATGTTAATTTATAAAAAACATTAAACTTTTTAATTATAATAAATATATAAAAAACGTTTATTCTAAAATTTAATAATTAAACGGATAAGTAATTTAAAAAAATTTTTTCTGCGATAATATTTTTTTTTACAAAAAAGACCGAATATAATAAATCAATATTTTAAATACTTTTTGTTAATTTATAAAAAATAACGATATTATTTATAAAAGTTTTATAATATATATAATAAAGTTATAATAAACGATTTATAAAACGATATATATAAATAAATAAATTTTTAAAATTTATAGTCGTTATAGTAAATCGTTTTAATTTTTTTAATTTAATAATAATAAAACGATTTTTACATTTTAAATATATTTTAAATTGATAAAAAAACGAAGTTATATTAAATATAGTTTAATATTTTTTGCTTTTAATTAATATCATTATTTCGGTTTATAATAATAAAAAGTAATTATTAAAACCTATTATATAATTTAAAGCTTTTAAATTAACAAGTAATTTTAATTTTAGTTTATTTTTAATACTATATTATATAATAAAATCAAAATATATAAATAAGTTTAGTTTATATATGTATTTTATTTTGTTTTATTTATATAATTTATTAAATATTTTGTCGATTTCTTTTTAATTTTTAAAACTTAATAAATATAAACGGCTATTAAATTTATAGTTTTGCTATTTTTTAAATTTATTTTTATTTATTTATTCGTTTTTAAATATTTTAAAGGACTTTTGCAATAAGCGTAATGTTTTAATTATAAATATATTCAGTTTAGCATATATAAATTGTTTATTAAAAGCGTTATATTTTAATATATTAGTAAGTTTTTTAATATTTAAAATAAATAATATTTTAAAAAATTTTAAACGTTTAAAAAAAAGCTTTAAAAAAACTTATACGTTTATTACGTAATATATATTATTACGCGTTATTATTTTAAGCTTGTTAAACTTTTTAATTATTTATTTTCGAAATATTTCGAGCTTATCGTTCGATATTAGTTTGTTTTTTTTTCGTAAATTAAGTTATATATTATATTAATTATTTTAGCATCGGAAATTTTAAATAATAGCTTAAATAAGCTCTAAATTAAATTAAATTAAATATAATGTTTTTTATTAAAATATTAAATATATATATATATATCGGTAAAATTTACTTTATTAATAGTTTAAACGTTTAAATATGGTAACAAAATATTTAAAGCTATAATTTTAATTATCTGTGTAAAATTAAATTTTTAATTAGCTATATAAATATATAAAAATTCGAATATTTGTAAATTCAAAAAAAGCGACGCGTTAATAGCAGTTATAATTATAAATATAGCTGTAAAGTTTATTATTTTAATAAATCCGGTATTTATTTATTTATTATTTAATTTCAAGTTTATATTTTTTTTTAATGACGTCATTTTTTAAATTAGAATTAGGTAATATAATAGTAAATGTTTTATTAAATTTTATTAATGCGTTAATTTTATTAATATCAATTAAATTAAACGTAAAGTTACGATTTATTAAAAATAGTGTATATTAAGTAAATATTATTATTATTTGTTTAAGTTTTAATATTAAATTTTTTTTAAAAAAATAACTTTTTATATTTATAAATATATATATAGTTAATTTTTTCAGAAAAAGGTATAAACTTAAAACGTTAAAATCTTTTTAAATAGCTAAAAATAATTAATATAAATTTTTAGCAAATTAAAATATTTATTATTTAATAATATAAAAAGCTTAATATTTTGATTTAATATTTATGCTAAATCATTATATTTAATTAAACAATTTTAGCCGTTTTTTTCTTTTTAATATAAAAAGTAAATATTGTTTAAAAAATGCAGCGTATTTCTTTTTACTAATTTTTTAGATTTGTTTTTTCTTTTTATAATTTTATATTATAATTAAATATATTAGAAAGTTTACTCGTAATTAAGCTTTATGTTATGCGTATATTTACGTAAATTTCTGATTAAAGCTGTTCTTAAAATATTTGTATAAAATTTTTAAATAAAATATCGCGGTTTAAAAAAAAATCTTTTACGTTGTTTATAAAGTTTAACGCGTCGAATATAAAGAATCTTTTTTTTTTTTTTTCAAATAACTTTTTCAAAGCGTTATTTATTAAATACTCTACGTTAAGTGCTGTAATGTTATACTTTTTTTTTTTTTTTTTTTTTCAAATATTTAAATAATTTATTACGTAAATTAAGAATAGTTTAATAATATTAATAAATATAACGTACTAGATTAAATTAATTTCTAATAAATTCATTTATTTTTTTAACGTTAAAATTAAAAATGCTTTTATAATATTTATATATAACGGTTTAATCAACAATAATATATACATTATTAAAGTTTAATTTAAAATTAAAATTTAAATTAAAGCTTAACAATACTAATATTAATCTATTGGATTTGTTATTATTATTGCTAACGTAATTAATTTATTTATTATTACGTTTTTTGTTACGTTTTTTTTTAACTAAATTTATTATATTTTTTTCGATTTTTGCCGTTTTAGCTATTTTTTTTTTATTATATAAACGTTTAAATTATTTATTACAGTTTTTTTTTCGGTTAAATTTGTAGTTGTTTTTTTGCGTCGTAAATTATTTTTTTATAACAAGCGGCATATTTTTAAAAAAAAAATTGCTAAAAGTATAAGTTTAATTTTAATAATAATATTTATATATATAAGTATTATTTATATAACGTGATATACAAGCCTATTTTCAACTTTTTGGCACTTTTGTACAAACATATAACATTTACAATTTTGTTAACCACTAACAATGCCGTATCATTAAAATAAAAATATGTATAGCTTATATTACAAGCTTTTAAACGCAAGTTAAAATTAACTGTTAATCGTGCCGCGTAAACCTATAATATTTTTTAATAAACGCTAAAAAACCGCTAACTTGCTTTACTTTTACGTCAAAATATACGCCTATTTTTATATAAATTAACCGAAATAAAAAAGCAATTAATCGTACGATATATAATCGACTTAATAATATAATCGTTTTCGCTTCGGTTAAATAGTATTAAAAATATAGCTAATTTTTTTTTACGTAAACGCAACGTGACCGCGGTCAGTTTTAATTAAATTTTTAATTTCGTATAACGCTAACTATTTTTTTAAACGCGTTTTAATCAAAAAATCGATTATTAACGAAATTTTTGCAAAAATCTTAATAAATATTAATAATAATTTAATTTTATATAATTAATAATCGCCTAGTTTAATATTATTAAAAGAATATTTATAACTTTAATAAAACTAGTTTTATAATAAATAAAATGTCGTTTAAAATAATTATTATAACTTTTAACTAACGTAAACGATTAAAATTTACAATATAAAATAACCGTAAATAGTTAAATATATTTTAAAATAATAAACTATACGGCTTTATAATTTCGCTATACATTATTTTAATAAAAAAACCTACTTTTGGTTTTAATATATAAATAGCAAATTACCGGGTAATTAAATAATTGCGATAATAAAAAACGGCTAAACAAATAATAAATTAAATTTAAATTAAATTCGGCATTTCGACAAATATATAATTAATTATATAAAAAGTTTTAATTATTTATTAATTTTCGACGGCTATAAAAACTATTATTTTACTAAATTTAAACTATACGTAAAAAAATATAATATTATTATTTTATATATACCAGTTTATTTATTACGTAAATTTTAGTTTTTAATATTAATTCTTTTAGCTCGTTAAAATAAACGTATAATAAAAAAATAAACGATTTAATATAAATATATATTATTTATATTAAAAAAAAGTTTTTTACAGCGTTTTATTAATCCTATAAAACTTTAATAATTAAATTAAATATTTAAAAAAGCTTTAAAATTATTATAATAATAATATATAACCTAAACTATATATTTTTATAATTTAAAATTTAATTATTAATGAAAATATTATAAAAATTATTAAAATTAATAAATAAATTTTTACTTGTTTAGCAATTAAAAACTTTTTATAGTATAACTAATATATAGTTATAAAATAAATATATTAAAAATAAAATCGTATTATATTAAAATAGCTTATTAAACGTTATTTTAAATATACTTAACTATATTATAAAAAATATAAAGTTATTTATATGTAAAATTACATTATTCGAAAACGAAATTATTATATTATAAAAGGCATATTAAATATTTAACTAAGATCGTTATACGAAAAAGAAATATATTTAAAATAACAAATTATTTATTATATAAAAAACACAAAATTTTAAAGCTAAATATATTATTAATAAATAAATATCGCAAATAATTCGTATAAATAAACGTTCTAACCAAGCAAATATATCGCGCGTACGATAATATAACATATATAACAATATTAAATATAATACGCCTATTTATTAAAATACTACGAAAATATTTAGCAATTATATATCTAATTACATTTAATTGATTTTTTATATTCTAGTAAAATTATTAAACATATTTATATAAAAGTGCTATAAAGTTAAAAATAAGCTTATATTAAAAATAAGCTTATATAGCATGTTATATTTTTAATAAAAATAAAAATATTTTAATATTAAAGTTTATTTATATTTAAATTTATCTTATAACGTTTTATTAGTTTAAATTTTTTTCATTTCATATTTTTATAGCTTTTACATAACGAATCTTTTTTTAAACGAACATTTTTAAAGATAATTCGTTCCATAAATTTTTAACTTATTAATTTTAATTTATTAATATTTTTAATAGCTATATATAGCGGTATAGAAAACTTTCTTGTTAATATATTAATATAATTTTTTATTTATTTATATTTTTGTTAGTTATTTTAAAGTAAATTTGTTTATTTATTAAAATGTGGCTTTTTTTGTTAATAATATAAAAACTATTTTAATAATTCTTTTTTTATATATATTTTTTGGCGTAACATTTTCGAAAAATAATATTATTTTTTTTTGTAAAACATTAATATTTATAAATATTATCAACGTTTTTTCGGTTATTATGTTTTTGTATTACGTAAGTCGTTGTAATTTAGGTCGAATATTTTAATATCGTTTTTCTTTAAAGCGACGTATATTGTTTGCAGAATTCGTAACGCTATTTATAAAACTGTTTACGGTAATATTAAAAGTTTCGTTTTACTATGTACAAAATAGTTTACGACCCGGGTTTAAATTGTCGTTAAAATTACTTTTAAAACTAAAATTTAACGCTTAAGCTATGAAAACGCTAGTTTTATGCTTAATTTTGCGCTATTTATAATTAATTATATAAAATTAAAATTACATTTAGCTTGTCGTAATTTAAGCTTTTTTTTTTTTTAAATATAATAGCTATAATTATTATTAACGTTTAATTCATTTAAAATAATTAAACTGGTATTTTTAACTTTACGATAGTTTTTAACGGTAATAAAAATTATACAGAAAATTTAAATTAATTTGGTAACATTTATTTAAAAAAAAATGGTTTAAAAATAAATTATTTAACCATTAATTTTAACCCTATTATTTGCGTATTTTTTTTTAATTATTTATTTATAATAATATATATTTTGTTTAATTTAAAACAGCTATTTTTAATAAGTTTATATTATAAATTATAATATCTAATGTTAATAATTAATATATTGGCGGCTAAAAGATTAGCGACCGTAAATTAGCAAATCGTTATGACATATAGTTTAATACGTTAATTAACGAATTTATTAAAAATAAATTATTTAGCTTTAAAATGTTTAATAAAAGTATAAAAAGTTATATAAACTTAAATAAACTATTTTATGGCGTAAATAATATTTTTTAAATAGCCGGAATTATATTTTAGAGTCAAAAAATTATGTTGTTAAATAACGTTTTCGACAAATTTTTTTTATGTTCGAATTACGGTTTTAAATCCTTTATTAATTTTTTTATTTCGTTTACGTATTTTATTATTTATATTTTTTGTTTTTTCGTATTATTTATATATTATATTTATATATACGCTAAAATTAGCAATAATATTATTAAACTTTTTTAAAAAGCTATTTATTTTTTCAAATTGTTTTTTAACATAAATTAAAATAAATTTATTTTTATGTTATTTAAATAATTTTAATTTAAGTTCGGGTTTAATAATTAACGTTTTAAATTATTTTTCCTTTTATTTTAAATTTTATTTTTTAAAGTTATTATATTAATATATACGGTTTTTACAAGTTTTTTAAGTAAATTTTTACTTTTTAAGGCGTAATTGTTTGTTATTGAATATAGCTTTTTTAATTTTTCGAATAAATATTTATTAAACATATTATTATTATAACGATAGCTACATTTAGCGATAGTATTATTATTATAAATATAATATGATAATAAATGTTAATAAAGAAATTATAAAAATTAAAAATTTTAACGAAAAAAAATATATGCTAAAAAGGTTAAAGAATCTCAAAAAAATAAAAGTATTTAAATTAAAAAAAGTTTGCTTTTTTTAACTTTGTTTTAATAAAGATTTCGTAGTAAACGCTAAAGTAAATATCTTTTTTAAATAGTACTATTTATAATAAGTGCGTAGTATATTAATAGTAAGTTTATAACTTTAAGTCTATGTTTCCATTTTAAAATTAATGTTTAATATAATTGATATTTATTATTAATGTAATATAATAATATATAACGGAGTAAAAAAAACACATAAATATGTTTTAAATATTTACTGATTTTAGTTAAAATAAAGCGTATTAATTTAAAAATATATATATTAATTAAAAATTTAATGAAATAATTATTTTAAAACAATTTTAACATCGGCGTTAATTATTAAAAACTTTATAACTTAAATTTAATTAACATTAAAAATAAAAGTAAATTTATCTATTTAGCTATAATATTGTTTATACTGTATTTATACATGTTATAATTATTGCGCGATATATTAAAAGCGTTTAAATATAGTAATAAAAGTTTTCAAACGACTAGCTAAATAAAAAAGAGTTTAAAAAACAAAGCTTTTTACTTTTACTTAATTTTTGTTTGCAATACGCAGTTTAATTAAAACAAAAAGTATGTTTTAAAAGTTTTACAACAGGTTATAGTTTAAAAGAATAAAGCAAAGCTATTATAAAAAAGTTAATTTAACTATTATAGCTACAGCGGATTTATTAAAAAACTTTAGTACAAGGTCGCGATTTTAACTAAAATATAAATTATAAAAGTCGCGATATATGTTCACCTTATTATTTAGTAAAAAGAATTATAGGGTAGTGTAGTATATTTTATATTGTAATAAGCAAGACTAAGAATATTTACATATCTTTGCAAAATAGGTGGAATATCCTAGCTTCCCTTATTTAATTAACGTATTTAATCCACACGTAACATGTAGGTCCTATTGGACCCCCTTTGTCACACTATATCAGTTTTATAAAATTAAATATTTTCATAATTTAAAACGGTCATATGGCAATTGTATCGAATATTTAATGTAAACGTATATTATATATATTAAAAGAATTTTTTTTCTGACGGCGTTTTTTAACGTGTTTAACGCGTTAATAATGTTTAATAACATACGAAAAAGTTTTTGAAAAGTAAAATTAATATTATACGACTTAAAATATATAACTTTTTAACTAAATTATCGTTTAATTATTTCGTAAATAAACTTTTATTTTATATTCTATAATGTATTATTTCGAATAGTTTAACTAAAACTAATTTATTATTTTAATATGTTAAAAGACAATCGTATTATACGGAAATAAATTTTTAATATTTATTATAAGAACTATAAACTAAATAACGTATAATGTATTTAATATTATATATCGTTTTACGTTATTAAAAAAGTTACAATACTTTGCAAAACAAACTATAAATTTAATTAACGCCGTTATATAAAGTACAGTTTTGTTACATAAAAAACAAAAGGTTTACAAATATTTAAAAATATACTTAAGCAAAAAAAACATAAAAATTCGTTAAAATAATCGTGCGATGAGAAGTGAAAAAACATCGCACAGGGCATTATAAAACTTATAGCAAACTTAGCTTTAATATATAAACTTATTAAAATAATACAAAACGTTTAATAAATGAAAATTCAATTAGTTTAATTTAATTTTATACATTTTTATTAAATTATTTATAAATATATATATAAAAGTTGAAAAAATCGCTTATTTAATTAAATATTTTATTAAAATAAAAAATGCATTATATATTTATTAGCGCTTTTAACTTTTATGATTTATTCTAAAAGATTTTAAAATGTATATAATATAATAAAACTTACAAAAGTTATAAAAAATGAAAAGATTTAACTATAAATTTAAATTAAGTAATAAAAAGTTCATTAATAATTTATTAAAATAATTTGAAATAAAAAGGTTTTAATTATAAAATTGTTAAAATTTTATTTAATTTTGAAGCGGTTAATATAAAATATTTATAAGGTGTAAAAAAATAAAACTAGCCGTAAAGAAATAAAATACGTATAATAATTAAATTAAAACTGTTAATTAAGCTGGAAAATGTTTTTATAGCAATAAAATGTTAAATATAGTGTTTAGGAAGCTTTTTAAATGATTAACCGTTTTAATGAATTTATTTAAACCGTTTAAAATATTTAATTAAATATTTAAAAAGATTTATGAATAATTTTAACGGTTATTAAAAAAATAAAGGTTAAAAGAATTTATTAAATGTTTTAATAAAACCGGTTAAAAACGGTATAAATCGATTTTATACAAATTTTATAGTTTTCAAAACTAAAATTTAAAAGGGTACCTAAAATAATTAACATAAAATAGTAATTAAAGCTTTTAAGAATTTAAAAGTTTTAGAAATTTTTATAAAATAAGCAAAGTCTTTTAAAAAAGCTTTATAAATTTCGTTTTTATATTATTATTAAAAAATAATTTAAAAAGTTTAATAATAATATTTTTTATTAAAAAAACCTTAAAAGTGTACATAACGTTTATTTAGCAATTTTAGCAAATTTAAACAATATTTTAAACTAGTTTATAAAATATAATAATTATTAAAAATTCGAAATTTTTAACTAGTTATTAAAAAAAAAATAATAAAAGTAATATAAAAACTATTACAGTTAAAATATTTTTACAAAAAACGGGGCGTTAAATAAGATTATTATATATTAAAAATACAAAGATAAAAAAGAATATTATTTTTAAAATTGCTGAGCAAAAATAGTTTTATAACATAAATAAATAAATTTTGTTATATAATTAAGTTTATATTATAAATAAGTTTAATAACTATTAGCTAGTTATTTATAACTATTTCTTTTTTACAAGAAAGCTCGCTTTGAAATTTAAACTTAAATATTTATAAGTTAACGAGTTTTTTTATTTATTTTATTTTAAAATTAACATTTTTTAATGAAAAAATAGTTTCGGCTAAATATTTATTTTTATTATAATATTGTAAGCTTTTAATTTATAAAAGCAATTTAAAAATTCTTTATAACTAATTATTAACATTTGCTTGTTTATTTTAAAATATATATAGTTTTGTTATGCTTATTTTTTTTGGTTTTTGTTTTTAAGTACTTATTTTATATTATTTGTAGAATTAAAAAATATTTGTTTTATTAGTAAATTATTCTCCGGATATTTTTTTTTAAAACGGTTTTTTTAGCAACTTTTAACTAATTTATAAAACGTTTAAATAATTTTGCTGCTTTTAAATTTTCGTTATAAAAAGTTGTTAATAAATAAAAAGCATTTTTAAAATTTTTTATAAAATATTGTTTACCGTTAAAACTTGACTTTTTTAATCCGTTTTATATTATAGTTTTTAATTATATACTTTAAAAGTTCGGATTTTTTTACGTATATTTTTTTTATTAAATTCGTTTTAAGTTTTATTATTATTTTTTTAAATAGTTTTTAATAGTTTTGTTTAAAAAATAAATTATTATTCTATTTATACCATTGATTAATATAATATAAATTAAATGTTTTTAAATTTAAAAATGCTTTTAATTAATAAATATTTTTGCCTATCTTTTTCAAAAATGCAAAAATGTTTACAAGTCAAAAACTAATTAAATTTATTGAAAATCTTTTTAATTAGCTTTAATTAGCGTTTATTTACGATAAATATTTAATCGCTAACGCCGAAATTAAGGTTATAATAGTAGTAGTCTTTTTTTAAAATCGTAAAATTTTAAATATGTTAAAATATAACTTTAACTATACTATTATAACTTTTTAAAGTTTAAGATATTAATTATATTTTTTTCGCAGTTTAATATTTTTTAGCAAATAGTTTTATAATATTAATTCGGTTTTTTAATAAAATCGAAAAAAGTATAAAAAACTTGAAAAATAATTTATATAAAATTAGTCCGCTAAATTTATAAACTAAAAAAACAGCTATATAATTTATAATAAATAAAACTTAAGCTTAATTATTTTAATAATGATTAATAAATAAACGTAATCGTTAATTATTGTATTTATTTACTATTTTAGTTTATTTTATTATTTTATAATAATTTAAAAGCGTGAATTTTTATTCGATTTTTAATATTTTAAAAAACTTATTAACAAAATCGGCAATGAATTAACACTTTTAACTTAATATAATATTTTTCAAAATGGTTAATATGTAATGCAGATTTTTATAATATATTTAAATAAAAAATTAATCATAATATTTTATTTAAATAGTTAACTATTATTAATATATACTTTTCATTTCTGTCGATCGTATATTTTTTAAAATCGATAGCTAAATTCTACCATAACTTTTAAAGCATAAATATAAGTTACAGAGATTAGATACTTTATTTCTTAATATTTTAACAAATCGGTGTTTTAAATAATTAGCGACAAATTTATTAAAATATTTAAACGTTTTAAACTATTAGTATTAACTAGTTAGCAATTAACGTGGGGGGGGTTTTTTTATACAAGTAAATAATAAATATATAACTACGCATGTTATTATTAAAACAAAATTTTAAATTATTTTTATTTAATATTATAAATCGTTTTTTACATATAATAAATCTATTTACGTTTTGTTACTTATTAGATTTTGCAGCGCAAACTTTAGCTTTATGAATTTTAAAATTAAAATTATTTTAATTACGCTTTAATATTTTATATATTTTTAAAATACTTATAAACTAAGCATTTTAAATTTCTTTACTAATGTAAAAACAGTTATATATTACTACACTTTAAGTTTTGCTTTTTATGTTTTTAATTTTTTAATTTTTAAAATAATACGTTAACGATCACGTTTTTTAGTTTTAATCGATATATAATAAAGAAATACTATTAAACTATTAATTTTAATAGTTTATTTATTTTTAATTAAATTATTATTTAGTTGTAAAAAACTTTAAAATATTATAATTAATAATAATAAAAAGTAGTTACTTACGTTAAAAATTTATTAACCTTGGTTTTTAATATTATAAAACGCGTATTATTATTAATATTTTATATTATAAATTTTAGAGTTTATTTTCACTTTCATTATAATTTTTAAATAATATATAAATAAATATTATTTGTTATCATTATTTTATTATATTAAAAACTCGGCTAAAACGTTATTAAAAACATTAGTTCTTAATAACGTTTTTTTATAAAACTTATAATAAATTAAGATTAATATTAAAACAAAACGAGCTTTTAAATTTTCGAAAATCATTTCGCATTTTTTATTAAATTTATAAAATATTTTTTTGAAATAAATCATACAATACTTTAACCTTTTTACTATATTTAAAAATCAAATAACGATAAAAATTGCAAATTTAAGAATAACTCAATTTATTTTAACGTTATTAAAAAGTTTTTAGTTTATAATAACTTTTACTTTTTTAAAGTTTATTTTAATCCCTTTTTTTTCATAATCAATTTTAAAAATATGGTTTTTAATATTTAAAATTAGCTTTTTTTGGAAATCGGCTTATAAGCTTATATTTCATATTTTTATTTAAAAAATATTAAAATAAATAAAAACTGTATATATATATAGGCTATAAAATTAGTTTGAATAATTTAATAAAACGTTATTAATATAACGCTAAAAGTATTTAATTTATTAAGTAAATTAAATAGTAAAAGCTTATAACGTAATAACTTATAACGCATTTTAAAAATAGTCAAGTTTTTATTATTAAAATTTATATAAATATAAAAAATATTTTAATATATTTTAATTTTAATAAAAATTTTAACTTTCGCGATTGTTAAAAAAACTTCATTAACCGAAAATGTTAACTAGCGAGTTTTTTTCATTAATACGTTTAGTTTCCGATAATTAATATAAAATCGCAAACTTTTATTTAATTTAAAAGCAAATAAACTAAAAAAAGCTTATAAAACAACGTTAAATTTAATAAATTTCTTTTATTAATATTTTGTTATATATATTTTTTATTACTATTAATTTACTGTTTTATATTTAATATAAAATTATAAAATAAGTTATTGTAATTTTTACTATTTTTAAGATTAATATAATAATTAAAAAGCCGGTTTAAAAAATGTATTAAAATTGATTTTATCAAATATATAAAATAAAAGTCAATATTTTTTTAATATTATATTTTAAGCTTTTTATTTTAATCTATCTTTGATATTTCTTTTAAAAAAAATAAACTATCGGCTTTTATTTTGTTTTTAATCATAGCATTTATTTTATTTAAACTCGATTAATAATTTGCTTATTTATTTTAGACTATATTTTGCAACAATGCTATTTTGCTAATATTTCTAACGTTTTAAAATAAGCAGTATTAATATTATTTGGTAGTATTTTTTTTATTTTATATTATTTCTATTAATTATATAGCTATTTATTTTTTATTTTATTTCTTTACTTAAATTTTTATAAAAAAATTTAAATGGTTTACGCTTTAAAAAAACCTTGTTTTTATAGTTTTAGTTTATGTTTTTTATTTATTTATAAATTTTTTTTTATAATTTATTTTGCTAAGTTACCATAAAAGAAATATAAAATTTTAAAATAGTTATAAACTGTTTAAAAGCTATTATTATTATCGTTTAAAAGTTTTGAAAAAGTTTTAAAAGTCGAATTTAAATATAACCGGGCTTGTTTTTTATTTTTTATTTCTTTTAATAGCTAATTTTACCGGTTAACATATTATTAATATAGAAAATAGCAAAATCAATAATTTATTTTATTTATTAATAAATTGCGGCGTAAAGCTTTATTATTTAATAGTTATAATAGAAAAAATATTAAACGTTAACAACAAGCGTTAAGTAATATATTACATTTTTCAAAAAACCATTTTTTTATTATAATATTATATATTAAAAATTATACGCTTTTAAATTTTAAAATAATCGTATAAAATTTGGTCGATTGTTTTTTCATTTATATTATTATATTTAACAACAAAATAAAGTCAATACTTTATTATTTTTATTATTTATAAATATATAATAATATGTTTAAAAACCTTAACATTTATAAATAAAAATTTACTAGTTTTTATATAAGCTAAAACATTAAATATAATTAATAAAAATTTCTTTTTAAAAATAATATATATAGTAAAAAATATTTTAATTTAAAAATAATATTAAAAATGTATATTAGCTATTAATATTAGAATTTATATTAATAACCTTTTTGAAGAAAAGGTTAACAATTTTTAAAATTGTTTTTTTATTTAATTATTATTATTATTATCAGTTATACTAAATTTTTCGAAAAAAGTATATAATTGATTAAATATTACATAAATCTTTATTGTATAAGCTTTTGTATTAAGATTATTAAAATACCGAATTTTTTATATTAACCAAAATCTATTTTACATTAAACTAATAAAAGCTTTTAAATTTATGTTTTAAAAAAACGTTTTTACGTTATTATTAAAAGTTATTTTACGAAAAATTCTTTTCGCAAAATTTTAAGCGTTTATAGTTTTTTTTAAATTAGACTTTTTATTTATTTAAAAAAAAGTTATACACTAATTTTTCGCAATATTTATATAAATAAGTAAATTTAAATTTAAAGTTAAAAAATTATATCATCGCGGCTTTTTTTTTTAATTTAATATTAAACGTTTAAAAAAAAAACATTTAAACGCCTTTTAAAAATATACGTTTTTTTATTAAAACTATAAATATATTTTTAAACTTTTAAAACTTTGCTATTTTCTATATTTATAACGCATGAAATTTGTCGCTCGTTTTTTTATTACAGTTAAAATTACTCTATTTATTAAACAAAAGTTTTATTAATATTTTAAAAATAGCTAAAATTTAAAAATATATTGTTTAAAAATATGAAACCAAATTTTCGGCAATAAAGTTTATAAAATATAATTTAATATTAATTATTTTAATATCTTTATTATGAAACTAATTTGTATTAATTTTAAAGCGGTTATTTTATTTTTTATTAAATGGTTATAACTTTCAAATATTTTTATTTTAATAAATTTACATTATTTAAAGCTAAAAATATTTAAATAAGCAATATTTATATATTAAGTAATAATATTAATATTAAAAATAAAAATAAACTTTCTTTTATGTTTTTATTTTTGTTTTAGTTTTAGGTTTTATATATATGCAAAATTATATTATACTATTAAATAGGCGAGTACTTAATTAAAAATAATTAATTAATTTTATAATTTACTATACGCTTATTACGGTTCCAAATTTATTCGAAAAACTATTTGTGCCTAAGTTTAAATATAACTTGGTTAATTTTATTAAAAAGTTATAGCAGTTATTTATTAATATAACGTAATAATAAAATTTATTATTTTAATTAAAATAAACAATACTTAATAAGCATTATAAAGTTATTTTTGAAAATAACCTTGTAAATTTATAATAATATAAGTTATTAAACTTTCGCGGTTTATAAAGCCGTATAGCTTTGGAAAAGTTTTTTTATTAAAAAATAAGGCAAAAGTAAAAAAAAAATTCATAACGCTTTATATAATCATAATAAATAAAACTTTTATATAAGCAGTAATATTATTAGTTAAATTCGGTTAAACATATTTATATCGAATATTTAAATATTTGTATTTTTTAATAATTAAATTTAACTATTTAATATAAAAAATCATAAAACGTTTGTTTTTATTTTTAGTTAATATAATATTATTTTTAAAGTTTTAATTAATTAATACAGTTTAATAATAAATTTACGTTAAACTATAAATGCAAATAGTTTATTAAATCGGAAATAATATATTTTTAAATTATTAAAAAAAAAAACTTTTTATACTTTAGTTTTTTATATTAAGAAAACACGTTTTGTTTTAGTTTTAACTATAGTTTCGGTTAAAATATAACGCATCTCCCACTTAAATAGGCCACCTAATTAAATGGGCCACTTTCCAGACCTTCGTACGTATATTCGCAAATAATCCAATAATAACATATCCGACTAATTTAAACTAGTTAAATTATTCTTTGCCAAACCTGTTTATACTATTCTGATAAGTTCGCGCATTATAGCTACGTTTATTGCAAATTTTATAGCACCCGACGTAAGGTTTTTTTTCTTCTTATACAACGAACGAACTAATAAATAACCCGACGAACAAACCGAAAATATAAACAATTAATTCTAATTAATTAAATTTTTATTCACTAGGTTGTTTTTATTACTTCGATAAGTTTAAGCATTATAGTTACGTTTGCTATAAGTTTTATAATACCTGACGCAAATTTCGACGCGAGTTTTAACGCAAATTTTAACGCGAATTCTTTTCTTTTCGTACGATAAACAAACTGATAAACAAGCCGACAAACCTACATAACTACGTTTTTTAACGCTTGCAAAGCTTATAAAGCCGGTAAATCTTTTGCTTTTTATATAATAAACACTTATTTGTTTTATATAGGTTTATCGGTTCGTTCGTCGTACGAAAAAAAAAAGACTTGCGTCACGTAGTATAAAACTTGCAATAAACATAGCTATAATACGCGAACTTGTCGGAATAATATAAACAAGTTAAGCAAATAAAAATTTAACTAATTTAAATTAATCGGATATATTATTATTATTAGATTATTTGCGAATATATATACAAAAGTCTCAAAGGTGGCCTATTTAATTAAATAGCCTATCCAAATAGGAGATGAGTTAGCATTAATTAACTAATGCTTGACAATTTAGCGACATATAAATCGGCAAAAATTAAAAAAAAAAAAAGTTTAAGTTAATTTAGTTAGTTAAGTTCGTTTAAATATTATTTTTAAAACGTTTTTAAACTTTATAGTTAATAATTTTAATATTATTACGATTAAAATACTTTTACAAAAAAAAGGGCTTTAAATAAAGTTACTATATATTAAAAATACTAGAATAAAATAAAAAAAGAATTTTATTTATAAAATTGCTAAGCAAAAATAGGTTTGTGGCACGAATAAGTCGGTCTTGTTATGTAACTAGGTCTGTGTTGCGAGTGGGTCCAGCAGCCACCAGCCAGCTATCCGTGACTAAAACTGCTTTTTAAAAAAGTTTTAAACAGCGATTTGCTGTTAAATAGCTTTTTTAAAGCGTATTAAGTTTTTTTTAAATTATAAATTAGGTAACTTTTATAAAAAAACTTTTAATTTAAAATATTATTTTAAAACGTTTTATAAAGCGCAAGTTTTAATAATTTTCAAGTTAAAAGATTTTTTAAAATAAAAGCTATAATAAATAATTAACGGCAGATATTGCTAATAAATACAGTAAAAAAAACTTTAAAAAAATATGCTAAAAGTTTATAAAAATCGGTAAATTTTTTAATTTATAATTAAAAAGTTAAATAAACAATAAAAAATAACGGTTTATAAAAATGGCTATAAAAGTAATTTTTAAAAAAAGTTTAACAAGTTTTTATATATAAAAAACGGCTTTTTTATTATTCTTAAATATAATGAAAGCTCTTAATATTATTAATTATAAACGCCTTAATACAATGTAACATAAAGTCTGTAGCTAAGGAGGATATGCATAGGAATAAATTCGCGATTTAAAAGCTATAAATACAATCCGTAATTAAAATATCCAAGGAATAAACCTCGCAGTTTTAGAATGCCAAGATTCCCACTCAGTTCCAAATTCTGTATGCAGCATGGTCTCCTCTTGCTTGACCCTGGTCCAGATTACGTGTACCATCAACGACACGCCGACGGTTACTACGGCCGGTTCAAAGTCTCGCAAGATCGAGAATACCCGCGGTGATAGCCAGCAGCTGGGCAGGCCGTCCAGCCTACCCCACAACCCGGCCATGCCTAGCACCAGGGCTGCGAAGCCCGTGTAGCTGGGGTGCTGCATGTAGCGGTAGATGCCACCTGTACTTAGATGGTCCGGCTTCGCGAGCGCGAAAGTGAAGTTCTTTCCGAGGCCCGAGTACGATACCAGGCGCAGGGGCGTGCCGACGCAGAGGATCAGGACGATCGGGAGAGCGGTCGCCCTGGACCAAGTGAGCATGTCTGGGTTGAGACCGTTGGCAGCCCCGTGCCCTAGAAGGGGGGCTGCCGGGACGTCAGGATACGACAGGACGAGACTGGAATGGTGGAGCATCGCGAGGCCTAGGGGCACATAGAGAAGTCTGCCAAACTTGAACATCACGTTGACTAACCATCGGATAGAATCGCCGGACGATGGCGCCTTTTCGGGGTATGGATTAGGCGACGACAGCCCGGCTAGGACCCCAGCTGCCGAAAGACCCAGCGCTGCTGCTAAAGAAGCTTGATGGAGCATGACCGAGGAAATTATGTTGGTGTCTTTAGCTGGTCTTAAATCTCGTTTTATATGGACCCTTAAAGTCAGAAGACTCAGCTTTTCACTGGATACTTAGAAATAGAAAGGTAATTGTCTTCTAGACTATTGGGATGAAATCGAGCTCCAGCTTGCTGCATTTATAACAGTGGCCCTTTCGGTAATATTATGCACTTTATTCGACGTATCATATTGGGTTCAATGCGGGAAACGTAAGGGCGACCCAGAAGTACTATCTAGCCGAAGCCTGCCGGAGACTAGGTCATTTACTTGTTTCAGATACGGTAGCCCTGCGCTGTCTTTGACAAGGCCCTTAGTCTACTATTGTAAGCCGTCATCTTTTCCAGGCATTAGGCAAGGCTGAGGGGCAAAAATATGTATTATGACTTAAAACTTAAAGCTTTCAAATACATATTACCAAAGGCTGTGTATGATTCCTCAAGCCCATTTAAGCCTCAAGTGGTAAGATATACTTAAATACGAAATATTTGCTACGCCTACAATTAATCATAGTAAAAGTTCAGATTGAAGAACTAACGTGGATTAGTCGAAAAAGTAGCAGCATGGCGGCGACCCCCTGTTAGCGCTGTACCGTAGACGTGCATATTGTTGGGGTGTAATTAGTCATATAGTGTTATTAGAGAGAGAGTTTACTAGCTGCGCCGCCGCTAGGTCTTATAATTGTGATTGGGCTAGCGCTGTCACACTTTTACTTCGAGAACAAAAGTTCCAATTTTCGTGGTAATAGTAGCACGCGGCCGCATGGGTTAAACCCGGACACTATATCAAGGAGTTAGAACTTCTGTCGGCGTGGACGACTATTCCATACATGACTCGTGTTTGCTTGCCTGCTCTTTTATGCCGCCTTTAACCGAGTTTGTGGCGGTCCTTTAGAAATGACTACTTGTACAATCCTGGTAAAGCTTTCAATGGTATCAAGTTCGGGGCGTTTATGACTTGCCGAATTTAGTCGTCTGATAGCTAGTTCTGACTTGAATGCTCTGCATTAGTCACGAAAAACGCAGCGTTTGATCTAGCAAGGATGAATAGCTCCGTACCAGGCAGCTAGGATATCTGAGCATGGATTTGTGCAGCCAAGGCGCTGCGCTGTACTGTTCCTACAAGGCTTGCAGACGATACCGCGTCAACCTCATCAATCGCCTCTGGGAGTCACGCCAAGACAGACAGAGACTGTTGGCTTGCGCTAAGTGCAGTGTTAGTAGGCAGAACGCGTCCAGGAAACCAATAGGAATGTCGGAGTCATTCTAAGTCACCGTGTCTGCGCCCTCTAAGAACATGAAGTCAAGGAGAATTCAAAGTTCCATCTATAGCCCTCTAGCGCCCCGTGCAGCATTTAAATGACAATTTAATTAGACAGAAGTTACCAGTTGCTAAGCAAAGACCCCCCTTAACGGGCCATCGGGTCACGGGCCACCTAGACCCACCACGTTTTAAAAATAAAACAGCACTAATAAAAATCGAAAAAGAAGCAATTTAAAAATATAGCATTTTATACAAAGTTTACAAATAAATATAAAAAACTTTATTTTTATTTATTTATTTAAATAAAATAAATAAAATATAATATTAAATTTTTTAACAAGTATTTATAAATATAAAAATAAATGTATTTTTATAAATTATTTAAAATATAAATATTAAAGTTTAAAAAAAATCTTAAATTTTGACCTTTTTTTTATAATTTTTTTAAAATATTATTAAAAACAGAAAAAAACTATATTACCAGTTTACAAACTAATTATATATATATAGAAAAGTAAAAAAAAAATTAATTCTATAATTATAATATAATAAATAACATTAATCTATTTTTTAAATAATAAATAAAGCTATATATAGCTTAGGTTTTTTATAAATAGTTTTTAAGCTGAAAAAACGACTTTATTTATTTTTTACGTGCTAAATGGTAAGGCTATTAAAAATCTATTTATAGCTTGTTTTAAAACGAAATAAATGTTTTATTAAATTAAAAGCCGTTTAATTTTACGATTTCTTTTAGCTATATAAATTAAAGTGCAGTCCGTTTTTTTAGTCTTTTTTTTAGCCTATTTTGGTCTATTTTATATATAAGAATTTGCGTTTTTGACGTTTAACGTTTTTACATATAAAATTGACCAAACAAAACACTAAAAAACTAACTGTGCTTTAATTTACGTAGCTAAAATAGATCGTAAAATTAAATAACTTTTAATTTAATAAACTGTTTGTTTTGCTTTAAATTTATTTATAAATGGATTTTTCATAGCCTTATCTTTTAGCACATAAAAAATAAATAAATAAAATTGTTTTTTCGGCTTAAAAACTATTTATAAAAAAGCCTAAGCTATGTGTAGTTTTATTTATTATTTAAAAATGAATTAATTTTATTTATTATATTATAATTATAAAATTGATTTTATTTTATTTATATATTTGTATAAATAGTTTATAAACTAGTATTATATTTTGTTTTGTTTTGTTTTTAAAAATATTTTAAACAATAATCAAAAAAACGGTTGAATTTTAAGATTTTTTTAAACTTTAATATTTGTATTTTGCTTTATATATAAAAATAACTTTATTTCTTTAAAATTAAGTTTATATATAAATATTTATTTTTAAATTTCTAAATAACTTTAAAAAATATAATATTATATATTAATTATTATAATTAAATAAATAGTTAAAATAATCGGTTTTTATTTTTATATATAAGTTTTAAACAAAATGTTATAATTTTAAACCCTTTATTTTTCCGATCTTTGGTTAGTACTGTTTTATTTTAAAACGTGGTTGGTCCAAGTGGCCCGTGAATTGATGGCCCGCTACTAGTGGTCTTTGCTTACTCGTTGTTCTGAGAAAAAAGTCCGTAACATTCTTTAGCGTCTTGTAATGCTGCATTTCCTACTATGGGTGGTAAGGAGGAAGGGGCGGTAGTTGATGCTACTAGAAGAAGGCTAATTACGGTCCAGCGACGCTGAGGTATGATACACCGTGGCTTAATTTATCAGAGTTGTAGTTTTACCTGGGTAGATGATGAGTTGGTATATCAGTACTGCAGGTGCCTTATGTCTAGTTTAATAAGATATCCTAACTCTACTTCTTGAGATTGGTGTTAAACTCTATATAGCCTTAGAACCTTAAAATTATAGTAAAGCAGAACAGTTAATTTTTTTTAAACTCTTTGCTTAATTAAAAACAATTACTTATACTATATTTTATAATATAAGTATATATAGGCAAACCTATTTAAAAGCCGTTTTGTAGCGTAATTATTTTAAATAATTTTCTTATCGTAATACTTCTTAATATTAAATAAAACAGTTTTTAATAATAGTCAAAGGTTTTTAACTTAACAAAAAACTTTTATATAAAAATTGTTAAGGCAGTATTAAATAACGGCATTTTTAAATCTAGCGCACTTTACTTTTGTTTTTATATAGCAGTGCAAAGACGCTATGCTTTGTAATAAGTAATTCGATTTATAATTTGTTGCCTCGTTATTAACTAACAATCGATATAGGCTAAAGCACCATTTTATATACTCTTTTACGTACGCCTTAATTGGCATTGTCATAACCTAACTAACCCCTCTGCGTGCTATCCCTTTAAAAAGCTATATATAAATATAAAAATCTAAATTTAAAGCCTTTTATAACTATCGCTGTATTTTAATAACCATTATTTTTATTACATTTAAATTTAAAAGTTTAAATGGTTATATATTTTATAACTTTTATATTATTTTTATTATTAAAATTGACTTTAATTGTATTTATATTTAAAATTAATTTTTTACTTTTACAGGCTTTTAAACTTTTTAAATTTTTTTTTTTTTGTTAAATACGTTTTATTAAAGTTTAGCAAACCTTTTTTGCGTTTTTTCCGCTTAGTTGTTTTTAATGCCAATCTTAATTAGTTAATATATTAATATATTATAGCTAGATTATACGTTTAATTATCTAAAGTTTTACTGATTTTTTAAACTATAAACGGGCTATAAATAGATTTGAAAATAGTTTAATATTACTAGTTATTCTATTATTTTAAGTATATTTTTATAAAAGCTAATTTTTTTATAAAACGAGTTTTTAAAATACGAAAATCATGGTTAAAGTCGCTAAAATAGCAAATAAAGCTTTATATTATATTAATTTTAAATTTAAAGGCTTAAAAAAGGTTTATAAAAAAAACCGTTGGCTTTTTAATTTATTAGTGCGTTAATAAACATTAAAAAGGTTTATTTTAATTTAAACAAGAGCTTTTATAAACTTAAATTTGCTTTAATAATAATTAAATATTAAAATATAACGTTTTTTAAATATAAAAAAGCTATTTAAGTAAATGGGCTAGTTTTGAAACCTTTATACATATATAACAAAATCTTTTATTTTTTTTATTAGTAATAATATTAAGCTTTATAAAAAAGCCGACAGATAGCTTGTTTTACGGGCTTGTAAAAATAACTTTCACTTATTTTTTTAATGCGCTGTGTTACAATTAGAATACCTTTACAAGAAACGCGGCTACGAATAGTGTTGCGATGTATTGAAAATATTAAGATGAAGAAGAAAGGGAATTTTATTTACAGAATTGCTAATCAAAAACGGTTTTATGGCATGGATGAGTGGGTCCCGTCATGTGGCTAGGTCTGTGCTACGAGTAGGTCCAGCACCCAAGCCAGCCAGCCATCTGTGACTCGCTGCTAAGTTATATAATATGTTTAATACGACTTTTATTTAACGAATAAACGGTTTCATACTGTTTATTAAAATACGACTATTAATGTTTAAATTAATTTAATCTGAAAAGATTTTAAGTATATAATATATTATTAATTTAATTATCCGATTGTGTTTATTTAAATATAGTATTCTTAAAAATATAGCTAACTGGTTAATAAAGCTACGTAAAAAAAAATGTACAAAAAAAGATTTTTTTAACCGAGTTTTTGATACGTTTAACAAGTTAATGACTTTAAATAACGCATAAAAAGGTTTTTAAAAAAATAAAATTAATACCGCACGATTTAAAATGTATAACTTTTTAACTAAATTACAGTATACTTATTTTAAAAATCGATTTTTTTTTAACATACTATTTTAAATAATTTAATCAAAGCTAATTTAATATTTTAATATATTAAAAAGAATTATATAATACGAAAATAGCACTTGAAAATTTATTATTTACACTATAAATTAAATAATATATAAAACAAGTAATATTATATATTATTTTATAAAATAAATTATAAACGTAACTAACATTATTATATAAAATGAATTTAGTTTTAAATTTAAAACTTATACTATATGAAAAGCAAAAAATTTACGGGCATTTAAAAAAGTAGTTAAAATAATATCAAAACGTTTAATAAATTAAAACTTAATTAGTTTAAACAAATTATATATATTATTATTAAACTATTTACAATTATACGAATAAGAATTTAAAGTAATAACTTATTTACTTAAGTAGCTTATTTATATGCAAAATGCGTTATAAAATTTACTTTCGTTAAAAATTAGCTTTAAAAAACGAATAATAGCTTAAATTTAAAAGCTAAATACGTATAAAACATGTGCCGGCAAAAGAATAAACTGTATCTTATTTTATATATATGATACAGTGTGACAAGGGGGGTCCGATAGAACCCACATGTCACGTGTAGATTAGATACGTTGATTAGATAAGGGAAACTGGGATATCCCACACTTCCCACATGGATGTATGGATATTCCCAGTTTTCCCCATTGCAATACGGAATATACTACACTATCCCATAGTTTTCTTTACCAATATATATATAATTTTATAACTATAGTTATTATAATTATTGAAAATTAGTACTTTTATTTATTAAAGCTTTAAATGTTTAAACTAAAAATAAAGTCTTTTTAATTAATATTAAATTTATTTTTTAATTAATTTAGCCGTTAAAAAACATAATAAATAATTGTTTATAAAGTTTATTATAAAAATTGTTAAAGAATTATTCTTATTATACGTTTTATTTTAAAATATATCTAATAATAATAAATAGCAACTATTAATATTCATTATTTTAATAATAATAATTTAATTTTGTTTATTATTATTTATGTTAATTATAAGCTTACTTTTAGCTTTTTAAAATATTACGCTATTATTTTAACATTTTTTTTACAAACTTTATTTTATTAATATTTTATATATTAGTTTTAAAAATTTAACCATTTTGTGCTTGTTTTTTTTTTTTTTTTTTTTTTTAAATATTAAAATTTTCGAAAATAGCCTTATTAATACGTTTATATTTAATAAATCGGATTTTTATAGTTTTAACTTTTAAATTTCGAAAATGTCATTGAATATATAATTTAAAATAATTATATAATAATAAAATGCTTAGTTTTTTTAATGTAAATATTTAAGCAGTTAAATAGTTTTTTTTTAACTTTTAATAGCCTTTGCTTTTTTTTAGCTTTTTTTTTTTTTTTTTTTTTTTTTTTTTTTTTTTTTGGATTTTTTTTTTTTTTTTTTTTTAAAAAAAATTTTATTTTTTTTTTAAAAATGTTTTTAAATCTTTTTATTTTAATTTTAATTTTTAATTTTTTTTTTTTTTTATTTTTTTTCATTTTTTTTTTTTTTTTTTTTTTTTTTTTTTTTTTTTTTTTTTTTTTTTTTTGGACCTATAGTTTTTAGTTATTTTAGCCGTAAAATAGTTTTTAATAATAAAACGGCTTTTAACAGCTATTTAAAGTGACTGTTTAAAAAAACGTTTTTAATTGCCGCGTTTATATTAAATTATTAACCGATATCAGATATTTTAAATAGTTAAAAAAAAAAAAATAAGAAATAATATTATGTATTTCGTTTTTTAATTAACCGTGAATGAGCTGATCTTTTATAAATAGAATATAAGAGATGGTTTGGGATGAGCTGGTATTCATGGGTGGTTTTTTGGGGGGTTGGCACGCAGGCTGGTTGGCTTACTCACCTTGCGATCTTGGCAATTCAGCCTTTAGACGCAGCTCATCCAGCCTATGGAAGATTCCAGCTTCTTTATCGGGATAGCTTACGGTATAACCGAGTCCTGACCGGCACAGATAGCTTAATCAATGGGTCTTATTCGACGATGTGCCTAAAGACTGGTATAGTATCACTGATCCATTAAATCATGGCCCTGTCCGAAATACCATTGTAAACTGACTTATGACATTACTTCTTATATGGGTTACGTTGCAACATTAGTGCCTCTTTAGTTCAGTTATGGGCTTAATGTGGTGGGCCAGCCCTGCGACAGCTCGCGATGAGGTTCTGGATATGTTTTTGGGACATTCTGACTGGCAGACAGGTGAGAATGAAGAAAACAAGTTAATGGCCAGGCCTTTTTTCCTTTGTTGGGAGGAGCAAATCTGCGAGTACTCCGTTTGAATTTAGTTGCTCCGGTTACGAAATCACGTCAGCGAGAACATCCCAAAGCGCAACCCGCTCTCATAACCCTATAAGAATCAGGTAACAGAGATGGCGAGGTTCTTCGTAGGAAACTACAAGACACCGCCTGATCTTCCGCGTTACCCTTAGTCTTCGCAAAGTTAAGAACATATTAGTGAGGAGAGGTACCGAAGAATGCTCTTAATCGGAGGACGGGACTCTGTAAGTGATAATTCATGGGTTACAGGCCGACACCATCCATCTCTCTGCTGTAGACCTCATATTTGTGTCTATCCTCAAGGCTTTATAGTGAGGATACAAGAGCAGACAACTACCTGGCTCCATTTCGGTCTCTACATCAGTGACGGTGGCGAATTTGGCGGTTTCTTGTAAGGGAGTATGCCGGGATTTCACTAGTTCTAATAATAATCTACGCATCCTGGAATTATCAGTACACACTAGGCATGGCGGTTAGCATTTCACTGATTAACGAATTATGACCTGCTTTATATAGTCTTACGACATTAACGGTACAGGGCCAGGCATACAATGTTGATGGCTGCTATGGTATTTGTAGCATGTGCACCGTGGATGCTGTTTAATGGATCTCTGTTCCTGGAGTGGATAGCAAATGAACACAATTAATCGCTATGTTACACGTTGGGGCTGTTTAGATAGAGTCGCTACTTGGTGCAACTAGAAGCTCAGTTGGTGCAATCTACTCTTAGAGTAACTTAATATGAATGTATGCGTTAGTGATAGTTCCAATATTCGGCAACGCTGGCTAGAACTCAAGGCCATCATATAGGTTGAAATAAATAGAAGAGCGGGGACTGCCGTGGACTTGTGCTTTATATCAGCTCTTCTTTTAACAGAGCCGAGGGAGAGGATCCGTCGGGATTTACTAGAATCCAGGTATCACAGGATACTTATTCAAGCTTTTTCTGGAGAGACTCCTAAGGCTTGGATCCACCACTGCCAGTAGGGACCAGCAGTCCAATCAAACAACATGTAAAGCGCCGTGCGGAGACGCCAGAGATTGAGCTAATTAGCCGTACTTCCCAGCTCGAGGCCTTGGATGATGACGAGCTGGTGCTCGAGAGTGCGCGATGCAAAGCTAACACGCTAGACAGCCCGGTCAACACCAATGAGTGGTGGCACGAGGACGCCGGCTTCCATCCACGCTAAACAGAACCCCCCCTCCCGGGCCACCCTAACTACCCACTTTGTTAAATATATTATAAAAATCCAACTTTTATCTTACAAATTTTTATTTTATTTTTATCACGTTTATTTTAACTTTTTTTCTGGCTATGCTTTTATTTAACCGTTAATAGCGTTTATATATAGCTTTTTGTAATAAATATTATTGTTTAAAAAGCGTTTTGTAAATAAAATACTTCCAGGTTATTTAAACAAATTTAAAATTAGATAAAATATTAGCAAAAACTATTAAATTATTACTAAAACTTTTAGCTAAATAAAGTTTTAGTTTAAAATATAAAAGTGCTTTTGAAATAGCATTTTTATTAATTATTATATTTAAAAAAAAATTTAATAAAAGTTTTTTTTTTCTTAAAAAAATTAACGATTTAAAACTTTTTTTTTAAAAAAAAAATAAACTAATAATTAAATAACTAATGCGCGCAGGCATAAGTAGCATAAATAACCACTACGTGGCTTAATAGCTATTATTTACAATAGCCATTGTGTGGCCACAATGGCCTAGGGTTTAGGGCTAGGGCCCCACAGCCTTATAAAAGGGCAGAACACTGCACAACTAGACAGTTAAATCTTTACCTTTTATAATACATACTCTTTCTACCTATAAGTCACTATATTAATAACTTTGAACTAATTATAAACCGATTTTATTTTTTATATTCGATTTTAAAGCAATAAATAAATAATATTAATTTACAATAGCTATAATTTATACTATACGTTAATGAAAACCTTTTTTAATATCGTTAAATTAACAAAATACGGCTAGCTATTTATAAATTATACCGTAATTACATTTTATAAATTTTAAATATAAAAGTGTTAAGTTTATTAAAAAAAAGCTAAAATTATTAATAAAAAAAATTTAAACTATAACTTAAAATTAACTTAATAAAAAAAACTATTAAAGATTTATTATTAAACTTAAAATAACTGTTTAAATATTAAAATATTAAAAAAGCTTAAAAATAGCTAAAATAATTTAAAAAATCAATTTAAACCGTTATTACGGCCCGGAAGTCAGCAGTTAGTTCTTAAACTAAATTTACGGTATATTTCTTACGAAATAACTAAGATAAGAAAGAAAAAAAAGTATTTATTTAACAGCTATAATACAAAAATATATAAGTAAAGATTAGTAAGGTATACAAATATTTTAAATATTTTATTTACTAAATAATTGTTTTACTATTTATTAAAATAATAAATAATAGCTTAACGGCTAGTTAATTTGTTTAATAGTTGTAAATAAAATATTAACTATTATAAATTTTTTTTTTAAAAAAAAAGTCGCGTTTTTAAATTTAGAAAAATTAAAATAAAAAAGACTAAAGCGTAACTTTGATTAAAATCGAACTTAAAAACTTTTAAGATTCAAATTTTGCAAAACGTAAAAATTTAACCAGAATTAAATTTAAAAAATTTTGCGTAAGTTAATTTTTAAGCAGTAAAAAAATGTTTTAGTATATATTAATAAGCTTAAGTTAAAAAGCTTTTATATTTTTTATATTTTATTTATTGCGTTAATATATATAAATTTATTGATTTTATTAGTTGTTTTTGTATTTTTATTTTTTTTAATATTCAGTTTATTAACGTTGTTTTTTTAATCGTGCGGTTTTTTTAATGCCGTTTTTTCGTTATTTTTGTAAAGTAAATTTAATTTTTTTTTTTTTTTTTTTTTTTTTTTTTTTTGTTTTTTAATTTTTTTTTAAAAAAATTTTTTATTTTTTTTTTTTTTTTTTTTTTTTTTAAAATTTTTTAAAATTTTAAAAAAAATTATTAGTAGTTTTGTTTAGTTTAAGTTTTTTATATAATATTTTTAAACTTTTAACGCAAAGTTTTTTAACTAGTTTATAAAATATTATTGTTCGTTAAAGTTTTATTTTTTTTTAAACTTAATAATATAATTTATAATAGCGTATTTATAATAATTTAATATATTTTATTTCGAAATTTTGTTTTTAAAAAAACAGTTAACAATTTTTTTTTTTAAAACGTTTTAATTTTTAATTTAATAATAAATTATTTAAATATTTTTTAAATTTTTTGGCGTAAAATTATCGGTCATTGCGTTAATTATTCAGTAATCATAATTTAAACGTATTAAAATTATTAAATTATATATTAATAATTTTATAATATTGTTAAATTATAAAGTATTTGAGTTTATTATTAATTTAGTTTATTTATGTTTTAGTTTTTTTAAAATTATACGCGGTCGCTAATTATAAAATTTAAAAGTCGTCGGCTTTTATTTGTTTATTTAGTTATTTTTTTTTTAGCTTTTTAAATTTATTGTTTTACTATAGTAATATATTTTTAAATACGTTAAGTAAATGTTTGCGTTTTTATTTTTGTTAATTGTTTTTTTGCTAAACGCTATTTCAAAACTTTTATTTATGTTTTTTAGTTAAAAAAAATATTTATTGAGCGTTTTATTAGCATTTTTTAAAACAATAGTTTATTTAATAAATTATAAAATAGTAAATTATATATTACGTTAAATATTGAAATAAGTAGCGATTAATTATTTAAAAAATAATTTACAAACAGTTATAAACGTTATTTAATATATTCATTAATAATTTTTATTTAACTTATAGTTTAATAATATTTAGTTAATAAAAATTTAAGTTTTATTTTATAAACTTTTATTAATTCGTTTATAAAATTTAAAATAAAGTAAGGTTTTTGTTATTTATAAACGTTTTCGGCTAAATAAAAAATTTTAATAAGCTTTTGTAATATATTTATATTACGTTACGCGTTATAGCCGTATTTTTATACGGGATTATTTACTCTATTTCTTTTTTTAAAACGGTCGATTATTACGAAAATAATATCGTATTTTTTTTTTTAAAACGGTCGATTATTACGAAAATAATATCGTATTTTTTATTATTATTTAGCTAATATTTAAAGTTTATTATTAAATATTGTTAAATATATTTAAATATTAAAAAAAGTATTAATAATTTTAGGGTTTTATTTTAAAATATTTTTGCCGCTTAATAATAGCAATTAGCGATATAATATTCAATATTTTTAGTTATTTTTAGCTATTAATAATAATAAGTTATTAAAGTTTTTGTTTTGTTTTATTTTAAATAAGCGGTTGCTAAACGGTTATATATTTGTTCGATGATTTTATTTTTTAGGTTATAAATATTTAGTATTGTTAAACGTTTGTAATACGTAAATAAGTTTTTAAATATAGCAAAATTAAGGTTTTTTTTTTTTTAAATACGCGGTAATATAGTGTTTTTTTAGATTTGCGTTTTTTTAATTAGCTTTTAATAACGCGTTTATTAAAGCCATATTAAATATAAATAACAGTTATATATTATTTAATACGTATAATATCGTTTAATTAAAAATTTTTAGCTTTTTAGCTAATATAAGCAAGGTTTATATATTATTTAATACGTATAGTATAATATTATTTTTAAATACGGCGTTTATTAAACGGAATATTATAATAGTGCGTTTTTTGTTGCGCTTTTATTTTTATGTTTTAAAATCTTTTGCAGGTCTAAATAAAATATCGGCAAAAATGTTTATTAGACTTAGACAATAAATAATTATAAAATGATAATAAAATATTAATTCGGCGTATTCGGCTTGTTTTAAGTTTAATATTTTTTTATATTAAAATATTTAAATGTTTTATAATTAATAATTATCGTAAATAGTTACGCGTATTGTAAACTTATTAATTTAAGCTTTTAATAAAATAACTTTTTTATAACGGCTAGCATTTTTTTATTATAAATTTTATGCTATAGCTTAATATTATATAAAGTTTTTAAATAAAATTTAATAAGCTTTTAGTTATTTTTAAAATTATCGCGTTATAATAATATATTTAAAGCTATTTTATTAAACGCGTTAGTTTTTTTTAAAAAATTAAAATCGTATAAAAAGTATTTTAATATAAAAACTTTTATTAAAGCCGTACAAAGTTTATCGAACGCATTTTAATAAGATTTGATTTAGTGTTATATAGTTTTAATATAGCTTAATTTGTTTAGTAGTTTTACTATTTTTTTATAATTTGTAATAAACTTATATAAAAAATTATAAAAGCTTAAAAACGATTTTACTTTTTATATTACGGCTTTTTTTTTTTCGACAAGTTTTTTTAATATTTAATTATTTTTATTTTCGATAAATCGGTTTCGATATTTTCGAAACTAGTAATAAATTTTAAAAACTTAGTTTTTTTATATAAAATTTATATTTATTAAAATCGGTTTGCAGTCCGGTTTTTTTTAGTCAAGTTAAAACTTTATTCATACAATATTTATATTTTAGCTTATTATTTAAATAAATTAAAATATCGTTAATATATGCGGTATAAAAAATGTTTAAATATTTTTTTAAAACGTCGTTATTATATCGTTAAAACGTTATTAATTTATTTATTAATCCGAAAAGTAATATTTTAAATTAATAAGCTATATATTACGTATAAAAAGTTGTTAAATAGTCGTTTTTTCAGCTGTATATATTTTATAAAAAGCTTAATAAATGTCGATTTTAATATATATTTTAGCTTAAATTAATTTTGCTATTATTTTATCGATTAATAATAATAAATATTAATTTTTTTTAAAAAAAAGCGTTTAACTTTTAATAATCGACATAAAAACGTAAAAAACTATTAGCTTTATAAACAAAAAGTATTAGCGCGGTTTATATTATATTAATTAATTTAATAAAATCTTTTTCTAAATTTTTAGTAATATACTTACGGTATACTTTTATTTTTTTAAGCGTTATTTTATATAAAATATTATATTTTAACGTTTTTAGCGATTTATTTAATTTAATATCATAATTTATACCTAGTTAATAAAATACTAGTTCGTTAAATAATATTTTATTAAAAACGTTGAAATATTTATAACATTATTTAAAAGTTATTTTTAAAGCTAATTTTTGTAGCTTTTTTTGTTTTTTAATAATAGCTTATTTTTTTTACGCTTTTTATATTTAATTATTCAGTCGATTTTGTATAAAATAATAATTTTGTATATTTTAGTATTGTTTTATTAAATAATATATAAAAAAATATTTGCTTTAATCGAAGCGATTTTTAATAAACGATATTTATATTGTAAAATAAAGTTTTATTAAAGTTTATAAAAATCGTATTAGTCGGTTTATATAACGTTTTTTTTAGGTTGGTTTTTTGTTTTAATATATTTTAAAATAAATATAAATTGTTTATAATTATTTTAGTTGAAAATGTATATTATATATTATTGCTTTTTTATAATATTATTTTTTTAATAGAAAAAAAATTTATAGCGATCGTAAAATAATAAGCGTTTTTTTAAGCTTAAAAAGTAACATTTTTTCGGGTATTTTATTTTCGATTAAAAAATAAAAAACTTTTGCAATTTTTTTAGTTTAGTTATACGTTTTCGAATACGTTTTCGGATTTAATTAAATAATATTAAAAGCTTTAGTTTTATAAATTGCACTTTTTTTTTAATATTAAGTTTTTGCTTAATTAATTTTTTTAAAATGCTTTTTTTTAATTTTAAACACTATTTTTTCGGCGCTTTTTATCTATAGCGATTAAATAATTATAACGTCTTATATTTTTATTATATTTTAGATTTTTTGAAAATTTTTTAATTTTATTTATAGCTATTTTTCGAATAAAAGTACTAAAAGTTTAGTTATTTAAAAAAAAATCGCTTTTATTAACTATTTACTAAAATATTATAAAATTTTAAAAACTTTTTGCCGATAATAATATTATATTTTATATTAATATTAATATTAATGCGTTAGATATTATTTGTTTTTATATTTGCAAATGCGTTTATAAATTAATATCGACAGTTTATATAGTTTTATTATCGTACCCGGCTACGACCGTAAGTTTAAAACTTTATATTTGCTTTATTTAAAAATATTTTATTATTTATATAGCAAATTTTATATTAATAAATAAATAAATATTTATGTTTATATTAACTAAAGCTTTTATAGTTAAAATAAGTTTATTATAAGCTACGGTATAATTTATTAATAAAAGATTTTTTTTAAAAAATCCCGAAAAAAAAAATTAAATAAAATTTAACTATACTATTTTATTTTAAATGCCGATATATATAATTTAAAATAAAAGTTTAATAATTTTAAATATTTTTTTTTATTAATTTCGTTTAATTTAAACGATCGTTTATTATTAAAAATTAGTCGATATTTCAAACGTAAGCTATAATATTATTAAAATAAACTTTAAATAAACCGGCATATTTTACGTTATATAAACATATAAAGCTTTAATATTTTCGTTTATAATAAATAAAGTATTATTTTAATAAAATAAATCGTTTAGTTTATTTAAAAGTCGGTTTTATATATAGTTTTTTTTTATTTATTAAACTTTTTATTATTAAAAATTTATAATGCTTAAAAAATATAGCATTTTTAACATTAAAATTATTTAATTTAGCATTATTATTATTATTATACTATTAGCCAGTTTAGCAGGTATTTTATTGTTTTTCGCTTTTTTTTTGCGCTATGTTTATTTTGCGACGTAATTTTTGCGCTATTAGTAATTATAACGGCCGATATAGTCGTAAAAATTCGAAAATTTTACTAATTTGTCGTAATATTTATTAATATAAACTTTATTAAATTAAATAAATAAAAAGTTTTGCATTTTTTATTTATAGTTTTTTAGCTAAAATACGTATTTTATTAATTAGTTTTATAAATTTTATATAAAACGTAGTAAAAACGTCGGTCGGTTTTATTTTTAAATTTTTAAATGCTTTACGCGCTTTTTTATATATATTTAAGTTACGGTATTATTTATTTAAATAAATAATCATTTTTTAAGCTGTTTTTAAAAAAAGTTTGCCGTTTTTATTATTTAAAAACGGTATTAAAGTTTTAAATATTTTATTATTAACTTTTTTAATAATATAATTAATTTTTTATTTTTTTTATAACGTAATAATTAGCGTTATTTTTAAAAATTTCTTTAAATAGCATAAGCTAATAGTTAAAATTTATATTTATTTTATTTTTAGTAAACTTTTCGTTAGTAAAAATAAGCAGGTTTAAAGCTTTAATTAAGCGACGGGAATTATTTTTAGTATAATTTAAGCTTAAAATAGTTTTGCGTATCGTTTTTAGTTAGTCGTTTTTTAATATATTAACGATTTTATTTTTTAACACTGCGATTTTTTTTTTGCGTTTTTTTAATTAATTAGCTTAAGCGTTATTAATATTTATTTTATTTGCTTTTAATTTTGCGATTTTTTTATTACGTTATTTAATTTAAGCTTTTTAAGCATTGTTAGTATTATTTTTTATTTTTTTTATACATTTTTTTTTGCTAATAAGCTTTTATTAGCTAGTTTTTAAATTTTTGCGGTTAGTTTTTAAACTTTATTTTTTAAATCGTTATTTTTATTAGTTAATGTTCGGATTTTAACGCCGAAAAGTTTAATATAATTATATATTATATATTAATTTTTTTAAATAACTTATACGTTTTACTGTATATTTTAAATTATATTTTTGTAAATATATAATAAGAAATCTTTTAGCTGAAACTTTTAATATATAGATTTAAAATATTTTATAATTTGTTTAGCAAATTAAGTTTTATTAATCGTTCTATTTTATAATTTTTATGCTTTTTTGCCGTTTAAAACAAATAGTATAAATAAGCAATATAGCTTAGCAGGTTTTTTTTACATTAGGTCGCGATTATTTTTAAGCGGGCGACTATTTTAAGCTTAAAAATATTATAAAAGTTTGCGTTATATTAAACATTTTTATACTTTTAACCTGTATAAACGTGTTGCTAAAAATACTTAATAATATCTTAGTTTACGTTTTCCATTTCGGTAGCGTCGTTTATACGACCTATAGTTTTAATTCGATTTTCGTATAATTAAGCTAAATTAACAAATTTACAGCGTATAATGCTATTATAATTTAACTTAACGTTATTTACTTTGTTTAAATCTTTTAATTAGAAATAAACTTAACGTTTAGCATTAGCTATGTTATTTTTTTTAATAATATTACGCGCTATTGTTTAGTTTAACTTAGTTTAATTCGGTTTAGTTTTTTCGGGTAAGAATTAATATTTTTTTAAATAAATAAAGTTGATTTTAGTTATTATTATAGCCTAAAAGTTAGCAGTTAGTTTTTAAACTAAATTTACCGTATATTTTTTACGAAATAACTAAAATAAAGAAGAAAGAAAAGTATTTATTTAATAGCTGTAGTACAAAAATATATAGGTAGGGATTAGTGGGGTACATGGATACCTTAGGTATTTTATTTACCAGGTAATTGTCCCACCATTTACCAGGACAATGAACAATAGCCTGACGGCTGGTTAATCTGTTTGACAGCTGCAAATAGGACACTAGCCGTCACAACCGTTATTTATTAAATACGTTAATTTAAAAAATAAATATAGCTAAATAACGCTTTAATAAACCCGTAGATTCAAAACGGCTTAAACGCTTAATATTATCGTTAAATTAGCCTTAATAGCCATCAACATACCCGCTGGAGGCTAAAAAATCCGGAATACTGGCCAGAAACTGGCTGCCACAGAGCGGACTTTCCGTATGCCCTCGCAGCAGCTGTTCGTTAAGCCAGGTAGCCCGTGAGGGGGTGGCCCGGGAGGGGGTCTGCTTAGCGTTGTGGAGAGTTGTCGGCAATGCGCACGTACCCAGTTGGCGAGCTGCGAGGTTGTCCTAGCTACTAGCGCTAGAAGTGATTTCGATGCTGATGGCCAACGGCCAGTCTGGCTCGAAATCAACAAGAGAATTGACATCGCCACTGTTCATCTCGTGCATCTCGATGGCTTGGACGAGAATGGCTTTTTCAGCATCTTTTCCCTCTCGACCATCTGTTGTAAGGAAAATGCTGTCGTGGACCTTATTGTCTCGAAGCGACGGGGCGGGGTTTTGGTAGCAACTGGCGATGCTGACATCTGTTCTGCTCAGGCATTTTAAAAAGAAATTCGAAAGTTGTAAGAATAGAGAGAAATGATGCTGAGCTATGCTTATCGGTTTGTGTTCTCCACGCTGTGGCCACTCCACAAAGCTAAGCACGTGTCCGAGGCTTGTGCATGGACACGGTCGTTCCATTCCGCCTCATGACGCTGGCGTATTTCACGCTTCTAACTTCCGTAGCAGATCTTACCTATTCAACGGTATACCTCTTGCGATACAACATTCGTTGAATGGTTCGTACCAGTAAACTCCTCGTTCTCGTCGAAACATCTGTCCTCCATCTCCGATCCAGATAATAGATTGTCAGAGTTGTCGCTTTCCAACGCGCCCCCGGATCCTGCCGGAACACGACCCCGTTCCTTTTGCATCGCTATAATACTCTGGATAAGGTATTGTGCATTGTCTGGAAGCTGCTTCCACCAACGTTTCCTAGCCGCCTTATCGTAAATATTGACGCGTGTAACCAAGAAAGTCAGTATGATCTGCAGACGCCTTTATTGCTTGGTAGAGCTTGATAGAACAGACTTACTGGATGCCGATGTAGATCTAAAGTTAGAGTCTGGCTTGGGCTTTGATGATGAAAGTAATGCCGAGCCGGAGCGGGCGAGGGTCTGAACGGCTTCGCTAATCGTGATCGGTTTACGCTGCTGTTGGAATTGTTGTTGCACTAATAATCGATGCCTTCGTAGACGTTGCGCGGCTTTTATACCTGTATTGCGAGCTGTAGTGCCGTCAAGAAAAAGCTAGTCTTTGTCAGTCTGATAAGTTCGCCGACCTTGCCGGCGGCACGGATTTTTTATAGGACTGCGGCCACGATCCGCAAGTGTACTCCCTACGGTGGCTTAGGTGTTATTTATCCACAATTTGATAAGGCCCTCCTCCGTCCATAACAACAATGCGGCCGTAATGAATAATGGTCTTTCGACGATAAGCAGTTTGTCGTATCTAGAATTCCATACAAATAAGGTGTTTTGTGCCGGATCGTCGAGGCAGTTGCCAGGGAGATGTTTGATTTATGTGGCTTTTATGTATATTTGTCCCCGCGAGCTACATTGCCTGCAATGCGCTTAGGTTATGCTTATCAAGCTATATACGTAGGTAAGTACAAGTACTTTTTACCAAACATAAGTGCTAAAGGACAAATCGTTTTATAGATGACAGTTCGAAATCTCATTGCATCTGGAAATTTTAGACAGGACGATGCTGAGATGCATCACGTAATAAGCACTACATGTTAAAATATATAAGGGAGTAGAAACTCTAGATATACAGACAAACCAGTCACTCCGGACCATGTCAGCTACGCTGCGGTGCCGCTATCACCATAATTAGAGGTTGTAGGGGTAAATTCTAGGCGCACCGAAACTTCGGCAACTTTGGCAACTTCGGCAACTTCGGCATGTATGTCTATAACTCGACTAACTCGACATGGTATGTGAACTGTGGTCGTAACTCTTAGGACAGGCTGCATATAACACTTTTCCTGCTAAATCGGATATTAACAGGTATTATTACTACTATATCTCACAATTACTTGCTATATTAGTCTCAGTTTAGTTTACCAAGGTTAATAATAATGTAAAACAATATATTATGCTAACTAGTTAAACATTTTATGTTAAAATAAGTATTTTTACTAAACGCATTTTTTTATTATCGCTTAAATTGGTAAAATTAAAGCATAGATTAGTAAATAAATACATAAATTTAATAACTCGCTACATTTAATCTCAGGATATGTCGTACCTTATTAGTAAAGGGCATCCTCGAGCGCCATGCTCAAGGCTCAGCACAAGCACCATTTGTGCAAATGAAATCATCTGAACAATCGTCAAACGTAGTGCATGCACAACCTTAAGACAAGTTAGCTCGCGTTGAAATTGTGAAGATGTAGTGTCTTACCTATACAATGGCCAGCCCAAGAGCATCCTGTCTGACAAGTTGAACCGGATCCTCCTCCACCGCAGTTGCTCGCAGGGTTATTGTTTGGGTATACATGCCCAGTGTTGCAAGTGCCGGAACTCCAAAGGGGAGTTGCTGTCGGGCATGTTAGTTTAGTTATCAAGACGGCGCAACATTTTGGCGAGGAGAGAAGATCGTTACTTACTATCAACCTCTAGGTTCGTAGCTGGGCTTCTAATAACGCTCTGTTGCGCATTAGGCGTAAGTGCAAACTCACACGAAATCTGAGCGCTCCCGCCGTTTTGTGAGTTCCCTGTGAAGACGTCGATCCACTGGGCGGTGCCTTATGGTGATGTTAATTAGCTTGTCAATGAAACCACTGCTTTCATCTTTCTTTCCGACATTTGGCAATGAGACAAAGCGAGGCAATACTTACTACACGCGCCACAGATGTCCTCCATGCGAAGATACTTTTTTAGGTAAGGAGCGTAAATGATCTCGCATTGCGAGTATACGCTCCCAGTCTTAGCTGCAAACGTCACGGGGTCGCTAAACGTTCCCGTGCCGCCAGCATGGAAACCACGGGACGAACAGCTGAACGCGATGGCGTCTGAGCCTGCTGGGTTGTTGTCTGGAACTCCGTAAAAAGTTGTCTTCACGCCGCTGGTCACAGAACATGCGGTTGTTACTCCAGAGGCGGCTGAAAGAAGGGAAAGCCAAGTTGCGGGACGCGTCATGATGGCAAATTTGTTGTCGTCTTTGTTAATACTTGCTGAGCACGGTCGATGATTTAGGGAACTTAGTTAGGCTCGGGCGATAGGTTATAGAGGGCGACTGTGTATGTGTTGGTTGCAAGTAGAGGGATCTCTATATATACATGTATATTGTAAGGGGATAAGTAGGCTTTGGATGGGCTGGAAAAGTCGGTATGAGTAATCGCTTTTACCATAATCGATTCACGGAATTAGTCGGTATTGACTCGTTATTGTCTCAGCTAATGAAGGGGCATCATTATGCGGGCAATAGCACGCTGCCTCTGAAGTATTTGGGGCCAAACTGCATTTGGTGGCTCACTCGCTGTCGTCAGCAAGCTTACGTAAATTTGCTTTAGCACGACATTGAATAACGGCCTTCCTTTCCCGGAATGGTTTACGACGAAATCAACGCAACCATGGCGTGGGTATTGCCTATGTCTGCTCATCCATAGCCTATTGCCCTGGAAACGAAGCGCTTGCAACATTATGTAAGCTGCAAGTTCTGGACACTTAAGTGTTACTAACCAATAACCTAGCACACTTGCTAATAGGCTTATTCACCGAAGACAAGACACATACATAGGGGTAAGATCCTACCAACCACGGCGATAGAATGGGATAACTGTGGTTAGAAAACGTAATGGCCCACGAGGTTTACGTGAGCTTAGAGTCGTCGACTTCAGCGGATAAGCAGCCACAAGACTGACAAGCATGAAACGAATCAATAGGAGAAGGTATATCAATAAGTAATAGTTAATTGTGGTTAGTATGGCTGGTGTGGCTTGCGTGGCTAGTGTGGCTAGTGTAGCTTAAATTGCTTTTAAGCTGCCGTAGCCTTATTTTAAACCAAGTAAACTTATTTAAAAAGTTATTTTAAAGTAGCGCAAATTATTAGGCTTAGCTACGGTTTTAAAATGCAAGCATTAAGTAATAAGTGCGGTTTATAAGCCATTACCTTGTAAAACACTTAGATTAAACCTTTGAAATATAAAATATATAGATTATTATATAATTGTGTTTTTTTACAGGTTAAAATTTAAAAATAGTATTTTTAATTATTTTAATACGTTACTTACTTTTTGCTTTAATATTTATTTTTTAATTCTTTATGTATTTTAAGTAGTTGTTAAAAAAAAAATTTAAATTAAATATAATTAATTTAACGATAAACTTAGCAATGTCGGCTTTTTAAAATTATAAATGCTTTAAACTATAGCTATAATATATTAAATAAATCAGTCGTCTTTATATTACAAATTAATAAAAAGAAAGGTTTAATAATAAAGTTTAAAAAGAAATAAGCAAGCACTTTTTTTTTTATATAAGCATATATAATTAAGAAAATAATATGCATATATTAAGATACATTAATATTAATTAATAAAGACAAATTAATTAAAAATGATTATGATAATTTAAAATAACACATTTTTTACTTAAATAAGCTATTTAATAAAATTATCTATTTTTAAAGTTTTATAGGTATATTTGTAAATAAGTTAATATTAATATATACAATTGATTTGTACTTTTCTAATTTCTATTTATTAAATTTGTTTATATTGTTTTAATAAGCTTGTGTATTATAGCTAGGTTTTTTATAAGTTTTATAGTATTTAACGCGAGTCTTTTTTTATTTTTTATTTTTTATTTTTTATTTTTTATTTTTTATTTTTTATTTTTTATTTTTTATTTTTTATTTTTTATTTTTTATTTTTTATTT